>PVQB02000484.1:0-22456 GCA_002980475.2 Fusarium beomiforme | reverse complement strand
GGTTTAGGTATGGAAAACCTAAATTCATTTCCTTTCTTTTTCTTCTGGGGTGTGAAGTCTAAACAGAAGTCATCGACATCGACCAGCAAGATGCGGATGACGGATACCAACAAGGGTTCGCATGGATGACCCACGTCGATAGCCGGGTACTTGACCATCCCTCTGGGTGTTAGGAGACTTAAGACCGTAAATCAAGGTGCAAAAATAAACTGATCAAAAGCCTTCCAAGTTTACCCTAAATCCCCCTAAGTCCTCCTAAATTCTCCTAAATTTGCCTAAGTATTTTGTCACCTGGGCTCAAGGTCTTGGGATACGGGAGATGAATGGAGATAGACAACTGTATGTGGCAGAATTAGGAATAGATTTGTGCAAGGGCCCTGCTCTACTAAAAGGCGGCTTGACCGAGGGCGTGGAAGCGCGCTGAGCTGTCAGTCAGCTGCGTGGGGGAGTAAAATTGGTCATTTATGCATTCATGCGAATATTGGAAGCGAGGTTATGAAAAGGCTTTGACAGTTTGATTATTTTAGTGGCGTGGAGTTGAAGAAGATCTTATGTTAATTTAGGTAAAGACTTTTCCAAAAGATCAGCAAAGAATTCCCCCTCCTTTTTAGGTTTTTCGTTTACCTATAGCCGCCTATGTTATGATGATATCTTTGGAAATTCAATGAAGATCTTTCCCTTTGTGTTGTGGGGCAAATGGCATTAGGACGGGCGTATCTCGTTATTTTTGGCCGTTGGGTGTTCAGGGGTTGAGAGCTGGAGATCTACGCGAATTTCGCTGACGTCGATTTCTATTCTTGTCAACCTAGCCAAACCCATGTCATTTTCCCTCCTTGACAAGTGACCCGCATAGGCACATACATACATAGTCTAGGCGTTCTGTACCTGCGTAAGAAGCCTGTAGATTGACTAGGGATGGTTACAAGGTGGTTCGAGCCAAAGATGGCGTCAAAGGCCGGGCCCTGGACTGTCATTGCTCGGTAAGATGGACGATCCCTCCCCAGAATTGGGTCACGGCAGCCATGGCAAGGCATTCCAGCCCATTTCACTCACATCCCACGGCGATTCTAGTTTCCGGGCCGTTGAGCTATCACTTGATGAGACAATGCTCCGGTTATGGCTGGCTTATTCAACATCACGTAAAGCGAGCTTTGTTCAATAATCTTGTGCCACTGTTTAGGGTATCGTAGGTATGTCTGCGTTGTGTTGGGGCTTCGAGTTGCCTCACCAAGTCGTGAGCTTCAGTTACTCTAATCATTGACAGCTTTTATTGTAAAATTGAGATCAGATAAGATCAACAGAACAAAACCCGTTCGTGTCAATGTTTCTAATTAACAACATTAACTTCTCGGGATATAGTCACTGACTTATAGACTGTCCTGGCTATAGCGATCTGTCCAATCCCTATATCTAGTGTGTTCAGCGTTTCAAATAAACAACACGAAGAGCTAAGGTGGACTGTCAACCGAGAACAATGCTATGTATAGACCAAAAAACCTCGATCTCTCCATCGATCCACGACTCAGCTTGCCTTTCTGGCACTATTTCGCCGTGGCAGATTTTGCTGGTAAAAGTAATAGTGAGCCCGGGATATAGCTGAGATTAGGTTGCTGTCATCGTGGGGAAGCGATACTGTTGCATTCTCTAGGCCAATTGCTACCTCATCGCCTGCCATCATCGATGACATCCATTCTTTAGTGCCCGTCTACCACGTAAATTCTAAGGCGCTGTATTGGCAGGCACCGAGATATTTGCCTCTTCTTACAATTTTGATACTCAGCCTGCCTTGGTGGTTCTTTCCGAATCTTCAAACAGGTCACATCATGCTCCAGCAACTTTCCCCTGTTTCCCCTCTCAGCCAAGCCTCCATTTTCCCTCCTCATCAGTCCCCTTTGGTAGAATCATCGACTCTACACTCCAGCTTCAAGCATCTCGTGCCATCACCACTGAAAATTCAGCCCATTCATCGCCGGATATCCTTAAGGAGTTACCGCCCGACAACTTACATCCACTATTGCCCATCTTCAATCACACTTGGGGCGGCGCGTGCTCATTCCGCTCCACCAGCAACTAGGGTCGTTAACGCTAGCCAAGGTCCCGACTCCCAACAAGGCCTTATACGGGCTAGAAGGTCCTTCTAGAAGGTCATCCCCGACCTCCTGTTCCTGTTCCTGAACCAGGGTCCTGGAATCCGATCCCTATTGACGTCTCCTTCATGACGACAATGACAATGACAAAACCATTGACACGACTTGACTTGTCACCCTCGCACATCAGGAGATGCTTGTTAATGCGTCCCTGCCACCGGAACACCATCTTGCCGGATCCCCAGGCTCTTTTCGGCCCTCAACATCATGCGTGTTTCGACTTCAAAACACCTGTTACCCTACAAGATGCAGGCCTTCCGAGGGGCTTCTAATTGATTAGCATGAGGCATTGACGTGCGCAATCTTGGGCACTCCGAACGGAATGCTTATGCCCGCTCAATAGGGCTGTTCTGCGCGCACACACCCGCATCAGCCACTTGCGATAGCGACTTCGATATGGGGCGTTCATCCCTTTGACATATCGTCAGGTTTCAAGTCAATACACATTTTCTATCTTGGTCCCGGTTCAGAACCGAGTAGGTCCAGCCTGATGCAATATCGCATTGCATACAGCTCCATGCTTCCCAGACAAGCAAGCACTGCGCATATGTTTGAGTTCCCATCTTTTTCGGCTTCATGACCTGTACCAGAAGCTCCCTTTTACATCCATTACCTTGCCAAGGCAGTCACTAACAGACTCATCTCGGCCACTGATTCTGATGTGGATGTGGCTGTCCGTTGCCGTTACTCTCAGCCCTCCCCTTTTGAGTGATCCAGATAATCGGTTCGCAGGGTCGATTTTCCCGTTCGCTGGACTTGGCCCATGCTCACGTAGCTAGGTACGCCCTGTCAATGAGCCGCGAGACCACTTGTGGCTCTAGGCAGTTGTTAGTTGACTGTTGCACGTATCTGGTCCCTGACTTTAGTGCGGGAGCTTGTTCAATCCAGCCACCGTTGACCAGGATGTCGATCTAGCTTGGGCGGAACAACATCATGGCCTGCGCTCACATTGATCAAATCTGGACCAGCCCCGACAACCCGGCGTGCACACTCATCCATCCATGATGGATTTCTCCCTGCTTTACCATCCAGATTTGCCAAACGGAGGTTCCCGGGCAGTGGAGATGGTTCTGCTTGCGATCTAGTCCAATTGATAGACATCATCCTGGTTGAGCCATCTACTATAGCAAACCCTGGGTTTGTTATAACCCTCCGCTCCACACCGTTACTCCTCTCCTGCAGCGAGCACCAGAGCTGTTTTCTCCCTTGTTGCCACGCCATCAGCTCAGCACCCACTCTCTGTGGCTCTTTACCTGGAAAGGCGGCGAAAAACCTGACAATGGCCGTTTTGTTGTTGTGTTTCTATGGCTGTTCTTGGCCACCTCAGTGTGGTCTAGTCTCACGCTCTTCAAGCGAAGCGCGTTTCAAGTTGGCATTGTGCCCCAATAAGCACCTCCGCTCACCGTCCTTCTGTGTCATCTTTCCCAACAGAGGTACATTTTCCTAATTGTTCAATGTGCAGAGGCTTCACAATAGCAAATTGCCATCTAATCGGGTGTGCCTGTCTTCAAAGCAAAGCTATTGTATTGTGTCTCTTATCCTTGCTAGTCATGATGGATGCCAGGGGTGGCTCTGTTTCTATATCAGGCACCCTGGGGACCTTGCAATGGACATAAGATCGTCAAATTGACCACCCTCCAGACCCTGGCCATGGTTAATAGGTAGTCTCCGCAGCCCAGCACTTGTCGGACGGGGATTGTTCTCATACCGGACTGGGCAAAATCTCCAAGTGCTTTAACCTGCAGCATGAACATAGAGAGGCCAGTGATCCACTCCCTCTGCGACCCTGCTCTAGCTACTCCGTCATCAGACGATATAGGCCTGCCCTGGTGCTGGCAACGCTTGCCAGGTTACTAGCCCTTGTGTTAAATACGTTTACTGACCCCAGGCCGGGAGCTAAAAGAGATCTTGTGAGGGGACGTTGCCTATCATACAAAATAAAGCATCACCGCTTCGACAAACTCACTTTCTTATCGACTGCCTTACTCGACGCAGTGATGGTATGCCATAATTAATATCCATCCTAATCAAGTCCTTCTCTTATGCCTTCTCTCGAAGACAGCAGCTTCGAATGCGCATTCAGCACACTCCTTTGGACTTCTGACAACCGTTACGCTATTATAACTCCTGCCTGAACTCACCCCCCCAAACACGGCCCTCCAACGCCAGTCACCAGCGTCTCACTCGACTGCGGAAACGGGAAAGCCTCTGGCCCGATACCAATCAGTGAAAATTCAGACAATATATGTGGCAAGCTGCTTAGTAGCTAGTAACGCTATCGACTTACACTTCAGACGCAAAATACAATACCCAGAAGCTTAGCTCGACGCACACAAATCACACCGTTTTGGACACCACTAAATAACCCTTCCTATTCCTCGTCGTAGCCCGCAAGGGCTTCATCCTGTCAAATTCTTTCCATTCAGAGCCCAGCGGCCGTCCAGAGCGGTTCGCTCTGGAGGACCTCATGTATCGGAGGCACGCTGGCGGGCACCTATCGAGTGGGGGATTATACCGTGGACTACTCGGGTCAGGGCTCACAATCAGGACAGCAGAGTCAACATCAGCAAGCATATGATACGTCAATTCATCAGCGTTCACAACACCAGCAGCCTCGGGCCTCTATTCACCATCCTGGAGGCCCGGCTGCTGGTATTCATGGCACTCCCGACCCGCATCACGGAAATCCTCATGTCCAACACGCAGCAATGGCCCAACACCATCAGCATCAATCACCACAGATGGTCATGGACCCTTCGCACCTAGGGCACCATCGTCTGGGCCCGCCTCAGTTTGGAGCGCCAGGACAAGTTATGGCGCCCATGTACCAGGCTCTTTCGACCCCAACACCACCGAATCATCCTCAGCATTCTGTACCTCCCTCTGGCTCCAAGCGGCCACGACCCAGTGATCTTGACCTATCTGTCACGGGTATGGGCGACTTGGAGCATTCTGATCTTAGTTCCATGCAACAAACGCCCTTGGGAGCAGCATATGCTCACGTTGCTGCCGTCGCAGTGTCCCAGCCTCAACACCAGCCAATACATCATCACCACCACCTTCCCGACTCGGAACCACCTTCCAAGATGATGCGCCGCGACGACGGCTTAGGAGGAGCTCCAAGTGTTGTGGGACAAGTTGGAATGCCTGATCCAGCACCTCGCCCTCGAGGGCCTAAACTGAAGTTTACGCCAGAAGACGACCAGCTGTTGATAGAACTAAAGGAAAACAAGAACTTGACATGGAAACAAATCGCAGACTTCTTCCCAGGGCGATCTTCAGGGACGTTGCAAGTTCGATACTGTACAAAGCTCAAAGCCAAAACGACAAATTGGACTGACGAAACGGTACGTTAGCCCCTAAACAAGTCCGAGTGGTGTGGCTGAATGGACTTCTAACTTTGCTTCCAGGACCAAAAGCTTCGAACTGCCCTCCAGGACTACGAGAACGAGAAATGGAGAATTGTCGCCAATAAAGTTGGCACTGGCTTTACTCCTGCTGCGTGTCGAGAACGGGCTGAGCAACTAATAGTTGAGGATCCAGCAACTTTGGCGGCTTTATCACAGTCATTATCACCAGCTGTAGCCTCAAACGCAGAATCCGAAGAGCCCTTATATTCCCAGCATCAGCTTCAATAATAAACAAAAATGACTATGCCAGCGGACGGTTCATAATACGATCACGACGCATCAAAAACACTATTCTCCTTTCAGAGCACTCCTTGTTTCTTTACGATCATTCGATATACGCTCAAACACATTCTCTTTTGCATTTGGCTGCTCTCAGCCAACATAATTACCATCACGACAACTTGATCAATGACCCAAGGACCTTCTTCCTAGAGTTGTCTATTTGAGCACGCCGGTTTCAGCCCAGGTAGGGCACAACGCACCCACGACTTGTTTCTTTTACCCCTGTATTAATTTCTTTTGTTCCGTGCTTACAGGCCGTTTCATTGTTCTTTCGTATTCGAAACTGGCCTTTTGTCACAAACCCTTTTTTTAACATTAATCATACTTCACTTCCCCATTTCTTTTCTCAAATTGTCTTGTATTTTGTTGTTTTTATCTCTAAATGTCTATGATCTCCTATGTCGCTTCACGAAAAAACTATAGACCTGGGAACCCCGGAAAAGGAGAAAGAATTATCTACATGCACTTAATATTCCCCATCCTTCAGCCAGGGGAAACCGTCCAATCGCTTGGGATATGTGGCAGATCACACTTTCTTGTCACTTATTACCCTTATTTTATAACTATATTCTACCTCTTAATCTTTATGTATGGGAGCAAAAGCAGGATCATTGGCGGAGCAGGTTTCCTTTTTTGGCGCAGCGTATTTTCGGGTTTGTGTATGTAGAACGAAGGACGAACAGAAACATATTTTGATGTTTCTTGATACCACTGGAATAGGAAAATGGAGCATGTAAGCGTAAAGCACGAAAGGCTGGGGTGGCTGGACTCAAGAGAAGAAATCCAAAATATCTCTAGGGGTGCCATGATTCAGGCAGCACTTGGAAGAAGGCGCTAGATAATAGAAGAGAAGATCTGCTTGATCATCATCAGAATCACGCCATGAGGCTCCCCTCTGAGCTTCAATAGTGACACTAGAAAGATGGGAAAATGGAACCGGTTCACTTCAACTCCGAACGTTCTGATGCCCTATAATTGAAGCCTTGAAACAAGATATAACGGCCACACTGCAAAGGTTCCCTCGGATCTGGCTCAGAGCACCCCCTGTATGCTTTGTCTCACCGGAACTGGTCTCCACAGTTGAGCTAGACGAAACGAAAGTGTTTATGCTTTAAAATCCCTGCCACACTCCACGCATCTCGTCCCTGCCCATGAGATGTATGTACGTATAGGGGTGGCTGCGATCAGTTATGATATAGGTAGGGTAAGGCAGGACCTTGCCACGTAGCTATCTATCTGTACAATGCTGTACGGCACAATCGCCATGGCTGCCGACTGGCGGGGGCCAACCCTGAAGAATGTCAGCCAGTGAGCGGATGGAGCCGATGGAACGGAGGGCAAAGGTCCTTTGGGTGTCATGTCACCTGTGGCTTTAAGGCGGTCGAGTCCATCCCACCGGTGTCCTCGTGATGCTAATACTCTGTCGGAAGGCTATATGACCAGAAGGGTACAGGAGGCCCGACTTGGCTGTGATGAATGAGTTAATGGTGCTCGTTGTTTGCCTGGCTTCAAAGAGGACCCGCATAGTTGTGATTATGTTGTCGCATTACACCGCAGGGGATGCGAGTCACGGCGCTAAACGATGGCGTCTTTGAGATGGAGCTGCTTAGAGCAAGAGTTATTTACATATGCGGGTGCGGGTGCGTGCTGGCTCTGTGATGAGCTGCGTGGTGTCTCATTGTGACGTGTTGGAGGTGAGCAGGAATGGGACTGCACTGTATGTACAGTATGCATGTGAGCGCGTCTGTGAGAGACGCGTTGAGCGGTCACACGACGCCAAGGGCAGTTGTTGAACAGTTGAGAGAAGGTAACACAAGATTCAAGTCGCGTAGATTGCTGCGTTTGGACGATCTTCATGCTCCGGGGTTGAGGTCGTGTCGAGCCACGGCTATCGAAGTCATTTCAGAGCTGAGCATGAGGAGAAGCAGCTGTGCCACATCTCATCACAGCTAGCAAGCAAGAAAGCAGTACCTACATGTCGGAGAGCCGGGTAAGGTAGAAGGTTACCGCCGCTGAAACGTCTTTTTTGAAATCTCCGATGTGCAGTCTCTAAGCGAGGCATTATGGCTGGCTGATGTTGTTGACTTGATGTAGGAGCTGCATAATATCATCAGCAGACTGCCCGATCTGTGAAAAACTAGGCCTGAAACTGGCTTCAAGTCCCGGTTGCTACACTGACGATGCGTGATAAAACTTGGGGCACAACACCCCCTTCCAGTCTTGGACATGGATTTGTCAACCCCCGTTGACCGAGACTCTTGACCATCCTAGGGCTATAACTGTCTGAGTTTTCAGGTAACATCGGCCATAGATGGATAGAGAGGCTGGGTCGATGACGGCGGTGTTTGGTGATGATGCATTGCGACGCTGAACTTGGTTAAGATGCCTGCATGTTTCTTTTTCGCCCCACGAGAGAAATGGGCTTTAAAACGTTTGTTTCATCTGGTTGGCAGAGCAGTTTTTGAGTCGGTTAGCGCGAGTCGATAACCACCTGTCTTATGGCCTATATCACTGAGTTTTATAAGTTGGGTTGAGTTTAGACCCTGGCAATCGAGACCGACGAAGAAACAAATGCAGCCAAACAAAACGAAACGAAACACGCCACTTCCGGAAATTCCCAGTCACCTTGTCAAATGCGACAGGACATATCCCCCAATGCGGATGAGAGCCTAATTAATTCATTATCTCGTGCTGGCTTCTTTGCAAGGATGCAGACGTTGGCCCGGAGCCGATCACAACCCTTGTAAGCCAAAAACTGCCAGGTGCCTATTTGGACAACACTCATGGCCCATGCTTGTTCAATGTGCGGAGGGAGTTGGATTGGCCACAACCGATGGCAGGGCACGTCCCCGGATCTCCAATAGCTATGACTCTGTCATCATTTTCCTGCATCTGTCCCGGAACCGTTGAAGCATCTTCCGAGTTGATCCACATCTAGGGTTCTGCCAGCCTCCACCAGCTCAACCAAGGTGCCGTGGCCCGTAACATCTAGTTCCGGGTCTAGGAAGGCTGCCATATCGACTAGCCAGCCGTTGAAGTCCCTGATCTCGGTTGATCTGCCGGCACGCACGTCTTGCAGCATGGAGCTTGTGTTTTCCCTAACTTTGTGACCCACTCGATAGATCATGTCTTTCAGCTGCGGATGAGAGAATCTTTCATGCAGGCTTTTGAAGGAGAGATCTATGGTTGTCTCAGGCTCGTTTGGTAGGCGTCCTTCCTGTCGTCCAATGATCTCTGCACTGCTCTCATGGGCCACTAGGAGTTGGAGCACCCGGCTTGCTTCGCTTATAAGCTGGTCAATGACTCGTGCAAGAACTCCATCTGATTCAGTGAAGAGAGCTCCATTTTTGCAACCCAGAATAGCTGTCAAGGGGTTGATGACAGCATTAACAACCAGCTTTTCCAATTGAAGAATCCAAAGTTCTCCTCTGGGCACAGATCTAGCGTCCAGGTGAGGTGCTTCGAGTAACTGCTTTACCAAGTAAGCTGTTTTCCCGATCGAAATGGAGTTGGGGAGAACTGCTCCCACAACAATATCAGCCTGGGAAGCATGAAAGCTTTTAAATGTTCCCTGGGATGTGACTCCGTGTGTTGTGACGCAAGCTAAGAAGTTGGGCTCATGGCTGCTGTGGTAGCGATGAGCAACATACAAAGACCCATGAGGTGGCCACAATTTGGACATTCCGTTTTGTGCAAACAATACAGTACTGTTTCGGTCCAGGTACCCTCGAACCCGGTCAACTTGTGGTAGGGCAGCCGAAGCTTTGGTCAGGACGATAAGATTCTTTAATTTGTCGCCCTCAGCGACCTCTCGAACTGGGCCAAAATCTGGTTCAGTCTCTGTCCACCATTCAATATCGAAGTCTTTGTTCTGGTCCACTTTGCCCTGGCGCAAGATTTCAATGCCCTCACTCTCGATCCATCGTTCCAAGAGCTCCTTCCTGTGAACAACGAGTGTGATCGGGGGCCTGTCAGGTGCTTGCGCCAATGAGCTGGCGAACAGGCGACCCAAGTTACCGACTCCCAGGACATATATTCGCTTGTCGGAATCACCAGAAGCAGACGATGTTGAAGGGTCAGAACCATTGTAAGAAGCAAGGTTCGACGGATTCCATGCAAACAAGGTAGGCGTAGGCCGCGTGTCACTACAACATACTTCTAGCCAGGAGGGTCTTTGAGAATACATTCTGACTGATGCGTGAGGCCAAATCGGGTGTGGATGGGTAGTAATCTTGAGGCGGTGAGGCAGGTTGAACTGGACAAAGATAGACCGCATTTTGAACCTAGTAGATTGGGAAATATGATTGTGTTATACGAGAGCAGGTAGTGCCGGCACTTCCAGCAAGATCGATTTCCCGTGAGTCGATCAGAGGCGCTAGATGTGTCGTATGTTCTTGATCC
Organism: Fusarium beomiforme; assembly: GCA_002980475.2. NCBI lineage: Eukaryota > Fungi > Ascomycota > Sordariomycetes > Hypocreales > Nectriaceae > Fusarium > Fusarium beomiforme. The sequence goes on along the minus strand of PVQB02000484.1, from coordinate 12,216 downwards.
GGACGGACTGTCATTTCGGAAGCAGAAGACCCAATTGGAAGTGAATTATCGGACCGATAGTGAGAACATAGTTCTCTTTGAGTTTGTAGATTGGAATAACCGAAAAAAACGGTGATTTGTTATCGGTCAATCAGATACCACTCATTGTGGATGTCGTTGAAAATGAGGAAGGTGGTGATCTGAGCTCCATGCTGGGGCGGTGGAGTTGGTTTCACAGTGCAAATATCCAATTTGATCATGCGCACTGTTTTCCACCAAGAACCTCTAAGGTCCAGCAGGTGGCCGTTGGTAGTTCAGAACAAGTCAGTGCCTTGTCTAGCAGCAATATGGACATATAAAGTGGCATTTTGGAATAATACACGGCTTGAAGTCTATGTTTATAGCATACCTGAAGCCATGAAGATACACTCTTTCCTTCAGTCGGGCAGCAACGAACAAGAAACATTCACGGATCGGTCAATTTCCGCATTCTCTGAAAAAGATCACAGGCACAGCGAAAAAAGGCATATAAAGATAAAAGAAGAACAGAGGATGACCAAGTGTAACTTAGTTCATCTTTACTTACCGATAATCTTTTAAGTTGCTCGCAACTCAGTTTGTTAGTACGTTGCACAGCGGTCTCATCCACAAAGACCCGCTTGGTGCCTGGATTCTTGTGCGCACCAATAAGCACACATTTTTCAACGTCAGCACGCCCTGCAGCCTAGACTCAACTTTCATCTTCACTTCCTCGACGTCATTACATCCTATTGTCACCAACAAGGGCGACTTCAACTTTTCGTACCTCGTTTAATATCCATCCTTTTCTTTATGACCTCGCACAAACTTTCTCATATTTGCTAGGCTTTTTAACGAAGCGAGAAGTGCTGAATCAAGTGCAACGTAATCGCCTCAAATCCAGTTTTCATCTTTCATGCGCGTCTTCAACCTTCTGTCATGGTCGAGCAGTTTCAACCCGTTTTTTACTTTCACTGAATCACGAGGATGATGGTTCACTGACGCTAACTCGCTATAATCTGTGACATCCTCATTTCGTAAACCGCAGAGCCCACTCTTCACTCTCTCCTTACCCGGGAGCACGATAAGCGCCGCTCTGTGAATTCTTCGACCAGCGCGCCCTTCACCATGGCATCCAATGATGCTACCCCAGATAATCAAGAGGTCGACAAAGCAGCACTTCTTGATAGAATGGTGGCTGCTGCACAACAAAATGCATCTAAAAATGATGATCAAGAAGAGCAACCGAGCACTGAAGGCCTCAACGAAGAAGATGCGTTGCGTAACTTAACTGGTACCGTCAGGGATCAGAATGATTTAGAACGCGATATTACTCTCCAGGCCAATGCTGCGCTCAATGAAGCTGAGGATAAGAAGGATCAGAACCGTATTGAAAAATTGGAGGCCACCAAACATCGGCTCCAACTTCAGCTGGATAAGGAGAAAAAGCGCCTTGAGAGGGCCGCTCCTAGTAATGTTTACCAAATTCGAAATATTCAGAAGGAAATCGCAAAACTGGATGAAGAAACCAGACAAGTTAGCAGCGACATATCGGATTTCCAAGCACGAATAAAGAAGCGTCATGAAGAAAGCTCAGTCGATGCAACAACCAAATCCAAATCAGCTAGGCTTCCTGGTGAAAGCCACCGTGACTTTTTGATTCGGACCGGAAAGATTACACCATTTGCCAAAATTGGAGGGCCACGACCTGCAGGGATTCAAGGCCAACTTGCTGACACGATCCTGGACGCAGAAGAGGAGGCAGCGGCTGAACAGCTCGGGGGAGAGCTTGAGGGGCCTGCTTCACATCAACGACTTCGCCGACCTGGATTTGCCGACGAGCTTGAATCAGAGACTGAGCCGGCCCAACCAGCACGAGCTGTTGAGAATGAGTTTTCGTTGAGACCAAGGAAAAAGCGTCGTGTTCAGAAGGAGCGTAGCCCCTCTGCAGATTTTGAGCCCGAAGCATCAGGTTCTGAATCCCACGATGACGATGTCTGGAAACAAGGGAACGAAGATGATTTAATTAGAGAGCAACGCCGTCAGAATAAAGCTAAGACTAAGGCCGCAGATCAAGAGCAGATCGATCTCAGTAAGATCGACGATGGTAATGAAGCCCATTTCAAGACCAGATTGAACGACTGGGTAGCCCGAAGAAGTCGCGCACGCAGAGCTCGGAGGCAAGCAGCCGATGGGTCTGCTGATACAGGAGAGAGCGACGAGGAGGAAGAGTGGTTTAAGCCAGCTCCTGACTATCCTGACTACACCTTCGGCGATGATCTAAAGCTTCCTGGAGATATCCATCCTTCGCTCTTCGGATATCAGAAGACAGGCGTACAATGGCTTGCCGAGCTTTATAAGCAGAACGTAGGGGGCATTATTGGCGATGAGATGGGCCTGGGAAAGACTGTACAACTGATTGCTTTTATTGCGGCTCTTCACTACAGCAAAAAGCTACGCCGCCCCGTTATTGTTGTTGCTCCTGCTACACTTCTCAGACAATGGGTAAGTGAATTTCATCGCTGGTGGCCACCACTTCGTGTGTCCATCTTGCACGCTTCTGGCAGTGGTATGATGAATCCAAAGTTCGAAGATGAGTATGATCTGGATCATTTCCAGCCTTTGGCAACCAAGTCGGAGAAGGCTGCTAAGAAGATCGTCAACGGAGTTGTCAAGAGTGGACATGTCTTAGTAACGACATACACGGGCCTTCAGACGTATGCAGAGACTTTGCTTCCAGTCCAATGGGACTACGCAGTTTTGGACGAAGGACACAAGATTCGAAACCCAAACGCTGAGATTACCGTCACTTGTAAAGAACTCAACACACCAAATCGTGTCATTCTCTCTGGAACACCAGTTCAGAACAACTTGACTGAACTGTGGTCGCTTTTCGATTTTATCTATCCTATGCGATTGGGGACACTCGTCAACTTCAGAGCACAATTTGAAATCCCAATCCGGCAAGGTGGTTATGCGAACGCGTCTAATCTGCAGGTCATGACGGCAGAAAAATGCGCAGAGGCCCTGAAAGAGACCATTGGCGAATATCTCCTTCAACGGCTGAAGGTTGATGTCGCTGCTGATCTTCCGGAAAAGACCGAGCAAGTGTTGTTTTGTAAATTGACTGACGGCCAACATAAGGCGTATGAGACTTTCATTAAGTCGGACGAGGTCTCGGCCATCTTGAATCGAAGAAGACAATCACTCTACGGCATTGATATTTTACGCAAGATCTGTAACCACCCAGATCTGCTAGACAAGACTCTGGCAAAGAAGGCTGGTTACGACTTTGGAAATCCTAAGCTATCTGCAAAGCTCCAGCTTACAAAAGACCTGCTACAAAAGGTCATGATTCCCAATGGACACAAGACGCTCCTCTTCTCGCAAGGCAAACAGATGCTGAACATTATCGAGAAGTGCATGAGTGAATGTGGAATATCTTACGTGCGAATGGATGGAGAGACACCCGTGGACCAGCGTCAGCCAATGATTGACAGATTCAACGACAGTCCTGATATTCATGTCTTCCTTATGACAACTCGTACTGGAGGGTTAGGAACTAATCTTACTGGTGCCGATCGAATCATCATCTTTGACCCTGACTGGAACCCTTCAACAGATCTCCAAGCCCGAGAAAGAGCATGGAGACTGGGTCAGAAGAAGCCAGTAAAGATTTACCGACTTATGACAGAAGGAACCATTGAAGAAAAGATCTATCATCGCCAAATTTTCAAGCAATTTATGACAAACAAAGTTCTGAAGGATCCAAAGCAGCGCAGCAGCTATGATCTGTCAGACCTCTACGATCTCTTCAGTTACAATACAGGGGAGGACGCGAGTGCTAATCGGAGTGAAATTTTCAAGAAAGCAGAAGTTGAATTGAAAAATAGTGATGGTGACCGGGAGGAAACTTCAGGACTTACGCAGAATGTGCTCGGCGATGCAGACGTGGAGAGCAGGGAGCTCCGGCAGATGGGACTGGTAGCCGCTATGGAAGACTTCAAAGAAGACAAGTCAGTCCACGATGAGAAGCGCATGTTGGATGGTATCTTTGCTAAGTCAGTCAACAACGCCTATGATCACGAAGCTATTGTGAATGGGCCTCAAAAAGCAAAGGCGGACGTTTCTGTACTTCAACATGAGGCAAACCTAGTAGCCCGTCAAGCTGCAGCACACCTCCGCCAAGCTGGCGCAGAGGCGCGAAGAGTCCCTATAGGCACGGTTACTTGGACTGGTGAGGTTGGGCAGGCTGGTCGTCCTGGGGCTAACCGTCGCCGTGGAGGACCAAGCTCAGCAGGCATTATGAGTAACTTGGCAGACCGTCAAGGCCTTGATACGGGAAGTGGGAGGAGCTCTCGGTCAGAAACTCCTGGCGCAGACAAGAATTTGAAGTCAAAAGACTTTGTGGCTATGATCAAGGCGTTCATCAACCGCCACAATGGCCGAGTCCCGAGCAAAATGTTGGTAGACCATTTCAACCCCTACTGCCCCGGGAAGAAGCAGAGTGATGAGTTCAAAGCAGCCTTGGATAAGGTCGCTATATTGAACAAGACTGGAGGTGCTGGAAGAGGAATCTGGACACTCAAGCCAGGCGTGAAATAAACAGGCATGGGCGGTATGATTTGGCGAGGAGTTAAGGCATGAGGCTCACTTGTACTAGACATAGCTGCTTAGACATATATAAAATTACTTTTATCTTTTCTCATATCATAATACATCGTCAATTATGAAAGGTGCAAGGTATCACATAATGGAACAAATCTGACAAGCAGGATGATTCATAGGCCTTCTTTGGGCGAATTCATAACTGTCTACTGCGTCCTAACCCATAACCTGACCAGGCTCTGCAGTGTAGACTGGAGACCAGGCGAAAAAGCCGTTCTCCTCGTGATTCTCAACGCCACAGAGAAACCAGATAGCGAAACTCCTGTCCGATCCAAGCCACCCAAGTGCGAGCAGCTCAGAGACGACGACCACGACGACCACCCTTTCTGCGGGTAGAGTCGGAAGGAGTAGGGGTAACGTCCTCAATTCGGCCGATCTTCATGCCAGCACGGGCAAGGGCACGGAGAGCGGACTGGGCACCGGGACCGGGGGTCTTGGTACCGTTACCTGAATGTGCAATTAGAATGGCTGTTTGGGTGAGGGACACTCAATGGAAACTTACCACCAGTGGCACGGATCTTGATGTGAAGAGCGTTGATACCAAGCTCCTTGCAGCGGGCAGCGACGTCCTGAGCAGCCAACATGGCAGCGTAGGGGGAGGACTCGTCACGGTCGGCCTTGACCTTCATACCACCAGTAACACGGGTGATGGTCTCACGGCCACTGGAATCACCCAAGTTAGCCTCATTGAACCATGTAATTACTTTCCCTCCAATCTCATTTTCCTATTTCACGGGCTGACGAACCTCAGATCGGTGACGTGGACGAAGGTATCGTTGAAGGAGGCAAAGATACGGGCAACGCCGAAGACCAGCTCGCCTATGCAACATTCTTGTTAGTTCATGATGTCTTCCTCCATCGCTCGATTTCTCGTCCAAGGGTGCGCATACCATCGCGAACGGAGGGGCCGAGGGAGATGTTCTCCTGGGGAGCGCGGGTGGTGGTCTTCTTGGGAGGCATTTTGAAGATATGGGCGACTGCTGGTAACTTCGTCACTTGGCAGTTGAGAATGAGGATCTCCAAATGTTATTTGGATGCGCCGCACCAAAAATTCGGTGGACGAGCTGCGGGGGGCGGTGGGGCGTGGCAGAAATGTCGGTTCCGAGCAAACCCTACAGTTGGCTCCACCGGAAATTTCACCTGAAAATTTCTCTTAGCAAAAAGCTCTCGCTTCTTTCTTCAACCCACGCTTCCGACCGACAACCACTAACCGACCTCTCCAACAGCCGTCGCCGACAAAATGGGTGCTACGTATGTGATTCCTCCCTGAGGACGTGGACGATACAGGCAGATGCCCTGGTGATCGAGATTTCTTTTGCCTTGCAGATTGACGTGGTCCTCTCGCTGGAAAGTCCCGATCTCTGAATTGAGTCGTTGACCGCCAGCTCGATCTTTCTTGGGCTTCTCCCTCAATTGTTCTAGGCTTGGAATACAGTTTGGGCATTGAGAGATGTTGCTTGGGGTGTTGGATATGAAGATGGAAAACTCTTCTTTCCTAAAATCATTATCGTCGAATTGCGCACGGTCGCTGAAACATGCACCGCATACCAATTCTTCGCTTATTTTTCTCGAACTTCATGTTTGGGGCGTTGTCGGATGAGCGGTCAAGGAACACATTGGTCCTCGTGCCATGGTCTCCTAGCTCACCGATTAAATTCATCTTTCGAGTTAGCCAAGCAGAGAATGCTGCATTGCAACAGTTCTCGCACCGGCGCTCTGCTCCATGCCACGTCTTGTGGTATTGTGGACTGCGAGCTAATCTGATACTATAGCGTTCCTACCAACGACCAGATCCTGGTCCCTGAGACCCTTCTCAAGAAGCGCAAGTCTCAGGAGAAGGCCCGCGCTGAGCGCGCCGACGCCATTGAGAAGAAGAAGGCTGTAAGTACTAACGAATTTCTACTTTGGCATTATGATGGAAAACATACATCATCAACTAGACTCCGGTCGATGCTGTTGATAGTTAACCTTCTTTCGGGTCTGACATTGCCTGACTGATTCCAATCATTTCTTCATTCACTTGGAAGACATGGACTGACCAGTTTAAATAGGCCAACAAGGAGAAGCGTCAGGTCATCTTCAAGCGTGCTGAGAAGTATGTCCAGGAGTACCGCGATGCTGAGCGTGAGAAGATCCGTCTTCACCGCGTCGCCAAGGCTGAGGACTCTGCCTACGTCCCTGCCGAGTCTAAGCTGATCTTCGTTGTCCGCATCAAGGGTATCAACAAGATGCCCCCCAAGCCCCGCAAGATCCTCCAGCTCCTCCGTCTCCTCCAGATCAACAACGGTGTCTTCGTCAAGGTTACCAAGGCCATCACTGAGATGCTCAAGGTTGTCGAGCCTTGGATCGCCTACGGTTACCCCAACCTGAAGACCGTCAAGGAGCTCGTCTACAAGCGTGGTTACGGAAAGGTCAACAAGCAGCGTGTTGCCCTCACCGACAACGCCATTGTCGAGGAGAACCTCGGCAAGTACGGCATTGTCTGTGTTGAGGATCTCATCCACGAGATCTACACTGTTGGCCCCAACTTCAAGCAGGCCTCCAACTTCCTCTGGCCCTTCAAGCTTTCCAACCCCACTGGTGGATTCCGCCCCCGCAAGTTCAAGCACTTCATTGAGGGTGGTGACCTTGGCAACCGCGAGGAGGCTATCAACGCTCTCGTCCGCCAGATGAACTAAGCGTTGTTTTTAAAAAAGGCTTTCAAGGGATCGGTCGTTAGGACCTAACGGATTCAAAAAAAGATTTGCATTTGACTGCTCGGCGTTCTTATCATGACAGGGATATGGCAATTGATACCGTGATTAATGACACCCGAGTTTTCGAAATCTTCCCTATGTGATACTCTGATGTGAAATGTTCATTATCTATTGTCTCACGTGCTCTCTTTTTTGCTGTCCAATGCTGGAGAGGTATTAATAATGCCAATTATGAATGTGGCGGGACCACTTTTAAATCTATGGATTTGACTGCCCATGTTTCCAAAGTTTGGTTATTACATTTTGATATCAAAGCTTGTGCCACACCCACAACTGCTGGTAGCAAGTGGATTGTCAACAATCTTGAATTGCGAGCCGATCAATTCCATGGTGAAGTCAACTTTGCTGCCCTTGAGGAGATCGAGAGACGGCTCGTCGAGGATGATTTTGGGGCCCTCTTCTGAAGCTGTGGCCGGATCAGCATCATCGGGGATGTATTGGAAAATCGTATCGTCCTCGTTGACAACTGATGACCACTCGGCGGCGTCCTTGGCTGGTAAAGTAACGAGACTCATAAGATATTGAAAACCATGGCAACCGCCACTCTCAACTTGAATTCTTAGGGCAAGGTTCGGGTTGCCATCCTTCTCCATGATCTTGATGAGACGCTTCTTGGGGTTAGCTACTTTCAAAGGGTTGTGCTTCATTTACATTACCTTGGCAGCCCTTTCAGTAATCTCCAGCATCATCTCATTGCCGTCCTCATCTTTTTGAGGATTCAGTATAGCCCGTGTCTTTTGTTGGATAGCAGAAGTCGAGAATTGTCTCGTTGCTGTTTCCTTCAACTTGAAGCCCCACGATCTTGTTGGATGAGCGTATATAGTGGACTGCGCGATGGTGATTTGAGGGGCTCGTAGCCGAGATGATGGAGTGTATCGCGGAAGAAGGAACTCGAGGGGCGTTGAGGATTGAGTCGTCGCGTAGCTTCGTCGTGCAAGTTGAATAAAGGATGTGGTGGTCGATTGCGCATTAGCGCAATTTATTCGTGCCATAATGAAAGTGAGTAAGGAAGGAAATGAGAGAATGGAGCTTGTAAAGACGATGTTGGAGATAAGTGGAATTACGTAGTGCATCGATGCTGAGAAATCCATGCAGAAGCCGATTCCGCTTGCCTCCCGGACCTCGAAATTCTTGTACGGCCCGAAGACCGAGAGGACCTGAAGGGCTAGGGGAGGTAAGAAAACTTAGGACCTTAGACCTAGGTGACAGAAGAACTTAGGAAAGTCTAGCCTAGGATCAGGGTATTTTAGGTGAATTTAGGCTAGTTTATTTTGTCACTCTGACTGTTAGTCTGCAGTCTTCTTGCTTCCCGGGGAGGGCAAGACCCGGCTCAACGACGGATAAGCCTCTTTTACCACCGTTGAATTCCGAGGATCAGGATGATCGAAATTCTTCACATGATACACAGCATTATGATAATGAGGTGTTAGCCTGAACAGTTTTTGGCTGCTTCATGGAGATTGCGCTAATCAAACGTCGAGCTTTTGTTTCGTACATTTTCCTCATCCTGTGTGGCCCAGTCTAGACTCCATGTAATACTGGTTGGCAAAAGAGGGCATAGAGGATGGCTGCAGACTTTCAGTTGGTCACGCACATCCCCGTTTCAACACAATAGTTGTTGTCTCCTTCATGACTACTAGCAAAGACCAAAATAGATAAAGATGATACTTCAAACTTGAGTTACAATTCCTGCTCCCGACTCAAGTTTGAAACTGTGACTCACGTTGATCAGCCACAGACAACCTGCCTGTGGCGGTGCTCGGTTGCCCCTGCCCCACCCTAACATCCCACAGAAATTTGTTCTCTCTCTTTCAGAACCCCGCGCAGACTTGATCCAGGCCAGCCCAACAGACAAGTTTCAGTGTCAAAGAATTTGCCCAGCATGTCTCGATTTTTCCGCGGCGGCGACGACAGCTCTACCGACAGCTCCAGCGACGAGGAGGAGCTCTACTCCGAGGAGGAGGAAGAGGAGGAGCAGCAGGACTCCCAAGAGGATTCTTCCGAGGCCGATAGCGACGACTCGAGCAGCGATGACGAGGGTGGCCGCGGAATCAATAAGTTCTTGAAGGATGCATCCTCCGATAGCGAAGATAGTGATGATGAAGTACGAGCCAAAGTCAAGAGCGCCAAAGATAAGCGCCTAGATGAGTTGGAATCATCCATCAAGCAAATCGAGAACGGCCAAAAGAATGGCGACTGGACACTCATCTCTGCTGGTATGAGCAACACTGTCGAAATTTTGCCAAATTATCAAATACTAACAAAACTTTCCAGAATATGAGAAGCTTAACCGTCAGGTCGCTAAGCTGCCTGGCAGCAGACCTCCCAAGCCTTACATCCGTATCCTCGCCGAGCTCGAGGACTTCATGAACGAGGCCCTCGCCAAGCAGAAGGTCACCCCCAAGAAGATGAACGCCACCCAAGCCCGATCTCTCAACGCCGTCAAGCAAAAGGTCAAGAAGACCAACAAGGAATACCAGAACCAAATCGATGCCTACCGAGCGGATAAGGATGGCTTCATGGAGTCTTCGGACAACGAACCCGTTGCCCCTGCTCCTAAGCCTAAGAAGGTTTCTCTCCAGGTCGACGCCGCTCCCACCGAGGAGGCTGATGATGACGGTTTCGCTACCGTTGGCAAGGGTGGCCGCACACTCCAGTACACCCCCGAGAGCATCTTCAAGCATCTTCGAACCATTATGGAATCTCGAGGAAAGAAGAACACCGACCGAACAGAGCAGATCAAGACCATGGAGAAGCTCAACGAGATCGCCAACACCCCCTACCAAAAGATTCGTGTTCTCCTTACCCTGGTTTCTACTCGCTTCGATGTTGGCTCTGGTGGTGCTTCTGCTATGCCTCTTGAACACTGGAAGGCTGCTGAGAAGGAGCTCTCAAGCCTTCTCCAAGTCCTCGAGGACAACCACGACTATGTCGTTGTTGAGAACGCTGAGGAGTGGGACGATGATGAGAAGCCCCCTACTTTGCAGGAGGGCGAGAAGCACATCAAGGTCCCAGGCAGCATTGTCTCTTACATCGAGCGTCTTGATGACGAGCTTGTCCGCTCCCTCCAGAGCATCGACCCTCACACCTCCGAGTACATCGAACGATTGCAAGACGAGGGTGCTCTGTACAATATCATCTTCCGCGGCCTTCTCTACTATGAGTACCTCCGAAAGGACGACTCCCTGGAGATCCCTCAAGATAGCGTGAACCGAATTGTTATGCGCCGTTTGGAACACGTCTACTTCAAGGTAATTTACCAGTCTGTCCTTCTTTTTTTCGGTAACTAACAAATAAATAGCCCGCCCAGGTTGTCAAGACCTTCGAGGAGAATTGCTGGAAGGTCGTTGGCGAGTCCGTCGAGTCTGTCATTACCCCCCGCGATCAGGCTCAGAACGCTGGCAACCTTGTCAATGTTCTCTGCAACTACCTCTTCAGCAACAGCGACGGTATTATCCGTGCCCGAGCTATGTTGTGTCAGGTGTACTTCCTCGCCCTCCACGGCGAGTACTACAAGGCTCGTGACATGATGCTGATGTCGCATCTTCAGGAGAACATCCCCAACTTTGATGTTCAGAGCCAGATCCTCTACAACCGAACTCTGGTTCAAGTTGGTCTCTGTGCCTTCCGCAAGGGTCTTGTTTATGAGGCCCAGAACACTCTCCAGGAGATTTGTGGCAGTGGTCGTCAGAAGGAGTTGCTTGCCCAAGGTGTCATGATGCAGCGATACAACCAAGTGTCTCCTGAGCAGGAGCGCCTTGAGAAGCAGCGACAACTGCCCTTCCACATGCACATCAACCTTGAGCTCCTCGAGTGTGTGTACTTGACATGCAGTATGCTCCTTGAGATCCCTCTGCTGGCCCAGACCGGCTCGTCTCCCGATGTTAAGAAGAGAGTTATCAGCAAGACCTACCGACGTATGTTGGAGTACCACGAGAGACAAATCTTCACTGGTCCTCCTGAGAACACCCGTGACCACGTGATGCAAGCGTCCAAGGCATTGGCTGCCGGTGAGTGGAAGAAGTCGATTGATTTCATCCACAGCATCAAGATCTGGGACTTGATGCCCAGCGCCGAGGATATCAAGGCTATGCTCTCCAAGCAGATCCAGGAGGAGGGTCTGCGAACCTACCTCTTTACCTACGCCCCCTTCTATGACACCCTCTCCATTGAGACCCTTAGCGCTATGTTCGAGCTTGACTCTACCAAGGTCGCGGCTGTCATCAGCAAGATGATCAGCCACGAGGAGCTTGCTGCTTCTCTGGACCAAGTCACATCCACCGTCATCTTCCGCAAGGGTGTCGAGCTAAGCCGTCTCCAATCACTTGCTCTTGCCCTATCAGACAAGGCCAGTGCGCTCATCGAGAGCAACGAGCGAACTTTGGAGCAAAAGACACAGGGAACTTCAAATGCATTCGAGCGACAAGGCGGCCGAGGCCGAGGAGGACAGAGACGAGGTGGCGGCCAGGGCCGAGGAGGAGCCCGAGCAGGTGGCAACACACAGCGACAAGCTGGTGGAACGCAGTTTACGGGTGGCGCGCTGGGTGCGGCTGTCCGAGGTTAAGAATTGGGGAATGAATGAGATGAGGCGTCTTAGTCGTTTGCAATTTGCATGGGATGGTTTCTTGTAATGAAAAGGGGCGAAGATGCGGAAGCACTCGCTACGTGTCACTAGGTCGAAACGGAATATGGATACATAGAACTCGTCAAAATTGCTTGTGCTTGTGCTATGCTGTGAGATGATAGGTTTGCATTCAAGCCTGCATTATATTGCGTTGTAAGACGGGGGTTGGGG
>PVQB02000483.1:0-51742 GCA_002980475.2 Fusarium beomiforme | reverse complement strand
ACCAGCTCATACCGGCCATTTTCCTATTCTAATCACCCCCGAGAATACGCAAGGAAATCATATCGGATATAATGTAAGTGTATCCTTTTGTCCGTTGTCCTTGTCTATAGCTCATCACGTCCACTGGCCTTGACAACACCCTCCTTCTCATTGATGGATTTGTCAGGGACACCCTCGGTGACACCCTCAGACCCCTTCCAGCCAAGGGCCTTGAGACGCTCAGACAGATGGGGGTGGGAGAAGTGGTAGCTAGCATACATCCAATCAGCGTCCATGGTGCTGAGGTTCTGGATCTGGAGCTTAAGGAGAGAGCGGGCGAGCTGCTCGGGGTAACCAAGCTGCTTAGCGAAGGCATCGGCCTGGAACTCAAATTTGCGGCTAACAATGTGCATAAGCAAGTTGATGACGAGGTCCATAGGAGCAAGGGCATCAGAGAAGAGAATGAAGCCAATGATGATGGGATGCTGCTTGAGGAAGCCGAAAGATGAGTACAGAGAGTGGTTGTTGATAAAGACCGAGAAGAGGAGGAAGATGTAGAAGGAGTGAGCCTATCTCAAGTTAGCTTCGGCGTTGTTTTGATGGTTCGTTCATGCGCTTACCTGAGAGATACCGAAGAGACTGGTCGTGTGACCAAGCTTCCAGTGACCCAATTCGTGAGCAAGAACAGCAACAACCTCATCAGGCTCACTCTTCTCAATAAGAGTATCGTAGATGACAATATGCTTCTTCCAGGGGAGACCAAAGAAATAGGCATTAGAGTGGGCGCTTCGCTTGCTGCCATCAATGACGTAGAGCTCGTGGAGAGGGAACTTAAGGCTAGCAGCAAGAGCTTCAACCTTGGTCTTAAGCTCACCATCCTCGAGAGGAGACAGCTTGTTGAACAGGGGCAGAATAGCAACGGGGTAGATGGTGATCATGAAGACCTGGAGAGCAATGACGAAGAGCCACAGGTAGTAGAAGAACTGGTTACCAGTCTTCTGGATGATCTTGAGGAAACCGGCAAGGAAAGGAGGCGCGAGGACGAAAGTAAGAGCTTGGGTCTTGATAAGATCGGTAATGAAGAGCTTAGGCGTCTGCTTATTGAAACCGAACTTCTCCTCAAGGACGAAAGTCTGATAAATCGAAGAAGGAAGACGAAGCAGCTGGCTAATAACGGCGAAAGTCAAGACGAAGACGATAGTATGGCTGATTTCTCCAGTGAAGCGCGCAGGAGCCCATTTCAGAAGAAGATCACCAGTCCAGGACCACAGTTTAGGAAGGACATCGAAGTGCATGAACGCGAGATTCTGAACCTGAGAGTAGAGACCGTTGATGATTTCAAACTTTGCCTTGGCGCGACCGTAAGCCTGGGACTTGTCAAATACTTCTTGGGAGACTTCCTTGGAGAGGACGGCGGGGGGACTGGTTTTCTGGAGGACGCGGTATTGACGGAGAGTGAGGAACGTTTCGAAAAGGTATTGGCCTACGGAGAAGCCCATGATAAGCTTCTTCCATGGGAAGAGCGGGCGGTCGAGGAAGCGCGCGAGGCGCTGTTGGCGTTAGCATCCATTGACCAAGTTAGAGTATCTGACTGTGGCCAGAGTTTCAAGAGTATTGACTTACCTGAAGAAAATCCATGGTTGCGGTGCTCTTTGATGAACCAGAAACCTGGGGTTGTAGTTGTAAGAGTGAAGCTAATGCGCCCCCGTTGCATGGCTTAGAAAGCGGGATGGACGATCTGGCCTAACGCACGTCGGCGGTGATATTCCCCGATATCCCGATTTGGTAATACGCTTAAATACGACACAGGCACTCCAATATAGTAATACAGCACGAGATGTAGTACTCTTGGCCGTTATGAATTGACAAATTGGTGAACTCAATTGCCGAAGTGCGAGAAACCTAGGTGCAATTGTTGTACACTTCACACATGTTTCACTTCGATAGAAAATTAGATAGAGCGAGGCATGAATGCTCGAATAATCCACAAGCTACGACAATACATCTTACACGTAACAGCGAAGCAGGAACAGCAAACAGCAACAAAAAAGCATCTCTAGCAAGTAGCCCAACCAATAGCCAATTCCTTAGGACCCTTAGTCTTCGGTGCGTACGATATCATCGTCACGCTCCAAAAGCTAGTGCTCCCGACCCTTATATCGGCATGCGACCATGACTAATCCGGGCCCTGATCCAGGCCACATTTTTAAGATGTGCTCTAAATCGTCCTGGGGGGAGTTTGTTTCGGCTTTGGCTTCAGTCTGAGCCTCTTCCTGAGCAGCCTTCTAGTACCCGTTTGTTGCGGCCGAAGGGACCGGCTGAGGAGGACGCTCGGGACCATATGCCACTGGCGTTGCCTGCTCATTGCCTTGTGGTTCCTCCTCTGTATCGTCGTCGAACTCACTAAGTTCTTCTTCCTCGCCTTCTTCGTCGGAGTAATCACTCTCGTCGCCTTCGTTTCCTCCGTGACTATCGGAGTAACAGCTTTCGACAGTATTGGCCATGCCGGGTGGCACCTTACGCCCCTGTTGTTGCATCTGCTGGATGATGCTCATAAGCTTCTCGGTTTTCTTCTCGGCAGTTTCGGTCTTCCTCTTCCATTCCTGTCGCTCTTCGGCCATACGGATGATGTTGGCAGCTGTGGCCTCCTTTTGGCGCTTCAGGGCTTCGTTCTCCTTCTCTAACCGCTTCCCTTTCTTAGACATGTCTTCCATTTCTTTGCGGAAAGAGAGGAACAAGTCGTTGCTGTTGTTCAAGGTATCCTCCACCTGCTGTGCCATTAGTCAACATGCCGAACTATCTTAACCGAGTCCACCCACCTGCTTAAACTTATCCACATAAACATTGAGCTGGTTCCTAAGCTCAGTCTCTGTCTTGGTGAACGCTTGTACTTGCGCTTGAAGGTGTCGGGCCTTAGTTGATTCGCTTTCGGCATTCTTCTTCTCGCGTTCGTATCGCGCCATGTGGTATTGCACCTCGAGTTCTTTGGTCCGCATTAAAGAGTGGAAATGCAACTCTCGTAACTCGTATTGCTCGATGAAAGACTTGAAGCGGATTCGGAAACTGTACCAGAGGTCAGCGGCTTTCTCTCTGAAAGAATGGGCCAACTCACAGCTCATCAACTTCCATATCTACAACTTGTTTCTTGGGGGTATCCTTTTCCTCCTGATATCCATCAAGTTTCGTTAATAGAGTGGCATACTTCTCGTCCCAATGAGCATTGTTCCGTTTCTGATTCGTCTGAAGCTCCTTGTTTTCATTCTAGCACCCACGTTAGCCAATGCCTCTGACCTTGTGGTCTCACACAAACCTTCATCTTATTGTTATCCCTCTGGAGTTCACGGCATAACTTTTCCAGCTTCTCCTTAAGGCCAGTGGTCTTGCTGAGTTCGTTGCGACTAGCATCTCTTTCCTTTTGGAGGTTGTCCCCGCGGCGCTTGTTCTTCTGGTTTTCACGCTCCAATCGCCGCATATCAGCCAAGAGCTCACTAGACCGTTTGGTGAGGTGGTCGATTTTCTGCATGTTATCCATCTTGGAGACCTGCTGTAGGAGGTCCCTGTTCGCCCTCTTGACTTCACGTTCTGTTCCGTCCACGTATCAGCATTATCGTTCCGAATCCATAGGAGGCTGCGGTTTGCAGGCGACGAGGACGAGACGCACCAATCTCCAACTCTTGTTCCTTGTCCGCCGCGGTATCTTGCTCCAGCTGCGAAATACGCGCCTGGAGCAGACGCGACGCTTCATTATTATCCATGCCTTTCTTGCCTTTAGCTTTCTTGGTTGGTGAATGAGCGTGTCCGTCGTGCCCGTTGGCTATAGGAGCATCCACCTGGCTGGCAGGCATCGCCGACTAAGCTACGATGTCCCAAGGTAGCGACAATCGTTCAGGCGGGGGTCACGAGGTCAGGAAAGGCCGGGGGCATCGAAGCGGGATGTATCGTCGTTAATCGTAGGTGGGATGACTCGTCGCCAGATGAGGGGTTGAAGTTATAACAATGAGCAAATGATACTCAAAACACTATACGGTATCGGCTGAGATACAAGAAGATGCTGTTAGTCGGGCTGACGCATGAATTGTCCTCAGTCATGCTCTTGCAGCGCAGCGGCACGTTGAGTGGTTGAGGAGGCAATATCTTCGTACCTCGACGGGTTTTGTACGTATGATAATAGCAATGGACACCAACGCTGAGCAACGACGGAAGTGCGACCTATCTTAATTCTGGGAGCGCACAGCGTAGTAGCCAGGGTTAGTTGGTCATCAGAATACAGTCGATAAGATGTGACAGGATGGAGGGCTCATGGAGGTTTGAGGCATGGATAGGTTTTGCCATGGACCTTTGTGGTGACGCTGTTGAGGATTGCTAAAGTGCTAGCAGAATTTGGTGACTAATTAGGTACCAGCCAGTTAATGTTTCAACTCACACTAAGCGGACTTTAGGGACCTTCGGCGCTATCCCACAGTCGCCTCTCACTGAGTAGTGTCCACTGACCACCCACAGTTACGGCATATTCTTGGCACTGACGTGGGCTGGGACCCGGCCATTCCATGAGGAAAGTGCTGGGGTCCGTTGCAGAGCAGACCCTTCCACTTTTTCGGGGCGGCGAATCGTTCCGGCCTCATTACATGCATCAAAATCTCCGGTGACTCTTTGACGATAATTTTGAACTTGTCATACAGTTTCGCATATCCGGAATTGTACCTTATTTCTTAGAGTTTATTGTATTATTAATCTTCTATTTCTCTCAAATCTCTTATACAATGCTTCGCAACGCCGCTGCCGGCGCTCGAAAGGCCGTCACGGAGCTTTCACAATTTCCCAAGCCCGGCGAGAAGCTTCATGGTTTCACCCTGGTTCGATCCAAGCATGTTCCTGAGCTTGAGTTGACGGCTCTACACCTCCAACATGACAAGACAGGAGCCGACTACCTTCATATTGCCCGCGACGATAGCAACAATGTCTTCTCGATCGGATTCAAGACGAACCCTCCAGATGATACTGGTATTCCGCATATTCTAGAGCACACGACACTATGCGGTAGCGAAAAGTGCGACTCGTCTTGATATAGACATGAAAGCAGGGAATGCTGACTGTCTATAGATTTCCTATTCGTGACCCGTTCTTCAAGATGCTTCCGCGAACACTATCGAATTTCATGAACGCGTTCACGGCATCGGATCATACATTCTACCCCTTTGCGACGACCAACGCGCAGGACTTCAAGAATCTTATGTCTGTGTATCTTGATTCGACGCTGCATCCACTGCTTAAGAAATCCGATTTCACCCAGGAGGGCTGGCGAATTGGACCCGAGAACCCTCTGGCTGAGGATGAGGCGAGCAAGAAGTTGGTATTCAAGGGTGTGGTGTACAACGAGATGAAAGGCCAGATGTCGGATGCTGGATATCTTTACTACATTCGTTTCCAGGACCATATCTTCCCGGACATCAACAACTCCGGTGGCGACCCTCAAAAGATCACAGATCTTACATACGAGCAGCTGCGAAAGTTCCACGCCGAACACTACCACCCAAGCAACGCCAAGGTGTTCACCTATGGTGATATGCCCCTGATCGATCACTTGAAACAAGTCGGCGCTCAGCTCGAGGCTTTCGAGAGGATTCAGGGTGACAAGCAGATTCACCAACCAATTACACTGGAAGGCCCCAAGGAAGTTACACTCTACGGACCACTCGATCCTCTTGTCGATCCCGATCGTCAGTACAAGACCTCTGTGTCATGGATTATGGGTAACACCACAGATGTTGTCGAGTCTTTCTCTCTGGCCCTGCTCTCAACTCTGTTGATGGACGGTTATGGTTCTCCTTTGTACCGAGGTCTGGTTGAGGCTGGTATGGGCGCTGACTGGAGTCCCAACGCCGGATATGACAGTTCTGCTAAGAAAGGAGTATTTTCTATCGGTCTCACTGGTGTTCAAGAGGCCGACGTGCCTAAGCTGAAGGAGAAGGTCCAACAGATTCTAAGGGAAGTCCGCGAGAAGGGTTTCGACAAGACCAAGATCGATGGGTCTCTTCACCAGCTCGAGTTGTCACTGAAGCACAAGACTGCCAACTTTGGATTCTCCATGTTGAATCGTCTCAAGCCCAAGTGGTTCAACGGTGTTGATCCCTTTGATTCATTGGCTTGGAACGACACGATCAATAGTTTTCAAGCCAAGATGGCCGAGGGCAACTACCTGGAGGGTCTCATTGACAAGTATCTGCTCAACGACAACACATTGACCTTCACCATGGCCCCTTCAACCACCTACGGCGAGGATTTGGCTAAGGAAGAGCAAGAGAGGCTATCAACTAGAATCCAGGCTGCGATCAAGGAAGCTGGTAGCGAAGAGAAGGCCCGAGAACATTTCGAGAAGCAAGAGCAGGAGTTGCTGGTCGAGCAGAACAAGACCAATACCGAGGATCTTAGCTGCTTGCCTACTGTCTATGTTAAGGATATCCCTCGAAGCAAGGAACCTGTGGTTGTGCGGGATGAGAACGCCAACGGAACCAAAATTCAGTGGCATGAGGCTCCCACAAACGGCTTGACTTACTTTCGTGCTATCAACACACTGGAAAACTTGCCAGATGAGCTTCGCGAGCTGGTTCCCCTGTTCACTGACAGCATCATGCGTCTTGGTACCAAGGACTTGAATATGGAGCAGCTTGAAGACTTGATTAAGCTCAAAACTGGTGGTGTTTCTGTTGGTTATCATTGCACACCGTCTCCCACCGATTTCCACGCCGCCAGTGAAGGTCTTATTTTCACCGGTATGGCATTGGACCGCAACGTGCCTGTCATGTTCGATATCATCCAGAAGCTCGTTTTGGAGACCGACTTTGACAGCCCGGAGGCCGCTCTCAGAATTCGACAATTACTTCAGGCATCTGCGGACGGTGTTGTGAATGACATTGCATCTACTGGTCATCGATTCGCGATGGGTAGTGCTGAGTCGGGTCTCACACGTTCAGCATGGCTTCGACAGCAAGTTTCCGGCCTGTCTCAAGTGCAGCTAGTGACTTCTCTGGCCAGTCGCCCTGAGACGGACAAGCTTGAGGATGTGATCTCCAAGCTGAAGCAGATCCAAAGTATTGCGCTTGCAGGTGGAAACCTCCGCACCGCGATTACTTGTGGTTCTGAGAGCGTTGCTGGGAACGGTGCTTCACTGCAAAAGTTTGTAGGCAACCTCCCTCGTGATCCCCTTAACCTGAAGAACCCTTCCCCCCGACAGCTTCCCAAGGATAGCAAGACCTTTTATCCTCTTCCTTACCAAGTCTACTATGGTGGCTTGTCAGTACCTACAACATCGTACACCGCAGCCGAGGGCGCGCCTCTCCAAATTTTGTCACAGCTTCTCACGCATAGGCACCTGCACCACGAGATCCGTGAGAAGGGTGGTGCATATGGTGGAGGAGCTTACTCCCGACCTCTTGACGGCGTTTTCGGCTTCTATTCTTACCGTGACCCCAACCCTCAAAATACACTGAGCATCATGCACGGTGCTGGAAAGTGGGCCGTTGACAAGAAGTGGTCGGATCGTGACCTCGAAGAGGCCAAGATATCTGTGTTCCAGGGAGTCGATGCGCCCAAGTCTGTGAACCAGGAGGGCATGGGCCGGTTCCTCTCAGGTATCACTGAGGAGATGAAACAGAAGAAGCGTGAGCAGCTTCTTGACGTTACCAAGGACCAAGTGCGCGAAGTTGCTCAGCGCTACCTCGTTGATGGATTGGCCAAGGGCGAAGGTAGAATTGCTTTCCTCGGAGAGAAGCAGTCCTGGGTTGACGGCGAATGGCAGATCCGTGAAATGGATGTCAAGGGTGCCGAGTAAAATGAAAATGTTTATCAAGCTAATGACGACCTTACAGTTGGATGCACCAGCATGCTAGAAGGCTGGATGAGCAATGAAGCAGCCACTGCTGCATAATGGCGTGTACGATGGAGTGTAAATTACACAGATGAACAAAGCATAAATGACCCTCCTCACGTTGCCTCGCAGCGAAACTTTCCATTTGTGATCACACACGAGGATTTTGCCCCTTTGTTACGCGTTCAGATACGATACATCTCTTTACTTAAGCAATGGTACAGAGACCACAGAGCAACGCAAGAGCAGATACAGCCCCTCTTTTCCTTTTCTGTCTATCTTGATTTCTGGAAGCTACTGTCATCTTGGCACCTGTTTTGGAAACCTCGAGGCTGCGGAGCGAAAGCACCAAGTACGAGTGGTTCTATGACTGGAGACTGGGGAGATATGTAGAGAAGGGAGTCGGTGTGATGGATGAAAAGAGGAGGTAGCTCGTTCTATCAGAGCCGGAGTCCTTGAGCGATGGATTTACTGGACTAAAGAGCAGAGTACATGCATGTGATATGTTACAGTTGTGAGAGGCAGCCTGTGTTGTTGATCCTCAGACGGGAAGAATATCCCGATTCGTCTATTCGTATACGATGAAATATAGAGAGGCATTAAAAAGCTGGCCTGTGATGGAGAACATGACGATGAAAGTGATATCCAGGGGTTGGCAGTGGTGCCTGACCGCGAAATAAGCACCAGCCTTACGCGGTCATGTTGGTCTTGTGCTTGTTTTGTTTGTTTACTGAGGGAATTATTGGGCCTTTATGCTGAATTACCTTGGATATGACGCTTACAACGATCGGTGACTCTGTCGGTCAAGAAAGCTTTGAAAAGGCCCGGAATGAAACGGGCTTCTGCACGGGCTGCATTGCATGTATCGGTACATATTTTTGCATATTTTTCAACGTGTGGTTTCTTATATTTTTGGAGTTCCCAAGACTCTGGAAGTGTGTGAGACCAATGGGATACTCTGCCGTGGGCTGAGCTTTTGGGTTTAGCGCGGGGTTATAGGCCTGGGCTGTAGCTAAAACCGAGATGGTTCATCACCGCCAGTTGCAGTTGCATTTGCATGCAGTTGGAGATTATTACGAGGTCATGCCACTGATATCTGTCCTTCTGCAAAGAATCTGTAACATTGAGTGTCGATAATAATTGTATAGTGAGTTTGGGTATTTTATACAATGATCATCAGGCACGCTTCTCTCTTACTGCGCCACCAAATTCACTGTTTCCCCTGTAAGTAGACGGTACGTACAGAACTGGTGCCCCTCTTGTCAACGTCACAGTGGAGGGTAAAAATTTCTCTCTCCATTCTTGGACCTGGCTTGGACTTGGACCTGGACCTGGACCTGGAACTCTTTGGACCTGCAAATGCAATTGTAACCTGCAACGATACCTCCACATTTAGAACGAATCAGCATAGCCCAGACCCAAATCTATCAACCTCTTTTTTTCTATCTTGGGACAAGACTAGAACGGACCAGATAAAAAGGGCCCCATCCCCCCCCCCATCATCGCTTCTTCTCTCTTTTTCGACAACTTGTCACGTTTATCACGACATTTTATGCTCTTCAACTAGTCCAGCGCCCGCCGTTGATACAAACCGTTATCAACAAACCAACCAACCTTGAGCACGTAAAAACTGCTCAACCTCTCCCTAAATCGACCCGCCTTTGGTCTCTAAAAGGCACCGCCTTCACCACGGCTCCTCCGGCCGTGAGCTTCGTCAGTGACAAAGATTTCAGCCTCTGCAAGCCCTCCCACATCATCAACGCGATCCCCCCTCCCGCTGCCACTGCTGCTCGACGATAAACACCTCGATCTTTTCGTCCTGCACGACTCTCGATCCGATCATACTCCCCCGTCGTTCTTCGACACCCGTCAGCTGCCGCATAGGAGGTACAAGGAGGTTCTTCCTCTCGCCGAGGAAGAGTCGAGGAGGCCTCGCCAGTCCACTGAGGGATCAGTCTGCTACCGCTCTCGACCACCCTAACACCAGCTGAACCCATTCGTTCAAGCTTTACTCAATCACATCTACTTCTTCGCAAGTCTCGTATTTCAGTCCACGGACTTAATCCCTCTTCAACTCCCAACAAACCCCAGTAACGTTTGGGATATGGTTATGGCAACGGCTGTCCTCGACACCTACAATCATAATGTCAATCACCCTCATATCGCATTAAAGAAACCCCTACTTCAGGAGCCTCTTGAGCAATATGGCCTGATTACCCCAAAGCAACTCATCGGTCAGGCTCTCCACCAGCGCGTGGAGGCCATTGATCATGAGATGTGCGAGCCTGGTGACGAAGATACTTTCTTCGTTGCTGACCTCGGAGAGGTCTATCGCCAGCATCTTCGCTGGAAGAAGAATCTTCCTCGAGTCCGGCCCTTCTATGGTGAGTACACATCTTGATATTCAGTGTAACACAAACTAATACAAACAAGCCGTCAAGTGCAACCCCGATCCTCAGATCATCAAGCTTCTCTCTGAGCTCGGCACCGGCTTCGATTGTGCCTCCAAGACCGAGATTGAGCAGGTCCTGTCCGCAGGCCTCAGCCCCGACCGCATCATCTACGCCCAACCCTGCAAGACCAACTCGTATGTCCGATACGTCAAGTCTGTGGGCGTCAAGCAGATGACTTTTGACAATGCCGACGAGCTCTACAAGATCGCAAAGCTCTATCCAGGAGCCGAGCTCTTCCTTCGCATCATGACCGACGACAGCGAGTCTCTGTGCCGCTTCAGCATGAAGTTCGGTGCTGCCATGGACACCACTGAGGGTCTTCTCGCTTTGGCCAAGGATCTTGGTCTCAACGTTGTTGGCGTTAGCTTCCATGTTGGATCTGGTGCCTCCGACCCTCTTGCCTTCTACAAGGCTGTTCGCGATGCCCATACCGTCTTCCAGCAAGCCCACGAGTTCGGTTTCAATATGCGCACCCTCGATGTCGGTGGCGGTTTCAGCGGCGATACCTTCGAGACTATGGCTGCCGTTCTCGGTAGCGCTCTCGACGAATTTTTCCCGCCTCACAGCAACATTGAGATCATTGCCGAGCCAGGCCGATACTATGTTGCCACCGCCTTCACCATCGCATGCAACATCATCGCTCGCCGAACTGTTGAAGACCCTACTCTCGATGGCAAGGGCTATATGCTCTACGTGAACGACGGTGTCTACGGCAACTTCTCAAACATCATGTTTGACCACCAGCAGCCTATCGCAAAGGTTCTCCGCGCCTCCGGAAAGACCCTCTTTGAGACCACCGCTGCCCATCCCACTCCCGAGGGTGAGGGCTTTGAGTACTCCGTCTGGGGTCCTACTTGCGACGGGATCGATCGCATCACCGAGAGCACCCGATTCGATTCCATTCTCGATGTCGGTGACTGGCTGTACTTTGAGGACATGGGTGCCTACACAAAGTGCTCTGCCACTCAGTTCAATGGCTTCTCCAACGCGCACGACGTTATCTACGTCTGCAGCGAGCCTGGTGCCAAGGCCCTTCTTGGTCTATGATTTCTATCATATTAGATCTGGTGCCTCAATGGCCAGCGAAAACGTTTTTTTCGTATTCTCTTTGGAGAACCCTCTTGTCCGCATGTTTTGAAACTTTCTGAGATGGGTATAAGAACATAAAAGGTTGATAGTCAATGATTGGAAAAACAAGAAAAGAGAAGATAGACAGACGCTAGATTAATTAATTTCTGAATTGTCAATCTCATGCACATTTGGTTTGAGACATCCCTTGTCCTTGTGAGACATGCTGTAAGACCAACGCCTGCATTTATCACAAATCACAAGGTCACACAAAATATCTCAGAGGTTTTTATTCGTCCATTAATGTAATACATGGTTCAGTCGTTGAGTCTAAAATTAAACCGCGTTTATTATCTTTAAGAAAGCGTCGCTGCTAGCGTAAACTCCCAACTCCATACCTATTCCTTGCTTAATCGGTGGTCAAAGTATCATACTGTACATATTCATACACCCTCGTGATGCTCGGTCATTTTACCATCTTCGATCGTGGCGTATGTACCTTGATGAACGAATGTCGTCATGAGTAGCCCCGGGTCTCTACGAACCACGGAAGAGAAACTGCATGTCCTGAGGGGTGAGCGATTCCATGGCCTTGTCGTCTGCGTTGACAGTGGAGTGAATCATGTTAGTCTTCTTCTCCTGGATCAATACCATTCGACTTTCGACCGAATCCTCAATACAAAGGCGGGTAATCGTGCAGGGCCGAGTCTGTCCGATGCGATGGCATCGATCAGCCGACTGCCATTCAGCAGCTGGATTCCACCACCTATGTGACTGTTAGTAGTGAATTAAATATCGAGGCTTGATTAACACTTACGGATCAACAATGAAGACTCGAGAGGCTTCAGTGAGGTTCAGCGCCACACCACCAGCCTTGAGAGAAACCAGGAAACATTCAACGTCAACGTTGTTCATGAAATGCTCGATCGAGGCCTGTCGTTGAGCGGGAGTCATGCTACCATCAAGCATGACTGTAGTGATACCAGCTCGACGGAGACGCCACTCGATGAGCTGAAGCATAGTAGTAAACTGAGAAAAGATGATCGACTTGTGTGAGGCATTGTCAGAGCGAAGCTTGTGTAGCTCATGAACCAGAAGTTCAATCTTGGACGACGACGTCCAGTTCTCCATCTTGATTCGGTTGATGATGGAGTTTTTCTTGACAAGATTCTCGTCTTGCTCAATCTCTGGCTGCTCAAGATCGATCGAAAGGGGAATGTGACAACGAGGGCAGTCAGGCTCATCAGTCGAGCGGACGTAACTAGCGACACAGGCTCTGCAAAAATCATGCTTACACCTACTGCGCACCGTATCTTCGGCAGGCTCATCGCAGATGCAACAAACGAGGACGTTTTGTCCTCCTTCAGCGTTCTTCTTCAGGATCAGATCAGGGTGGTCGGCAACTTGTCTCATCTGCATGATGAGACCAAAAATGTTGGCGTAATTGTTCAAGAGAACACCCTGAGCAACATAGGTATCAAATTTACGCTGTCCGTTCGTCATGATACTATTGGCAAAATCGTTTTCCTCCTCTCCAAAAAATTGTCGGTCAACATAGATTTCCTTGACTGGAAGCTCCATAGAGTTGGTATGATCCTTTTTGAGACGACGCAGCATGATGCGGTCTGTCATCAATCTTAGGTTACTAAGAGCAACTTGGCCTGGGCCACGGTTGCCATATTTTTGAATAGGATTCAAGAGTTCTTGATTGAAGACAGAAACATGCTGCACACCCGGATGCTTGCACTCAGAGCAGCGACTATGCTCGTCCATCGACCACTCAAGCGTAGAGCAAGGACATTGCTTGCAGAGGTAGGAAGCGAAGGTATTGACTTGAAGGAAGCGAACAAGAGAGAAGAACTCCCCAATTCGATTCTGCAGAGGCGTGCCTGTTAGACACCATCGGAAGTTAGTCTTAAGGGCAAAGCATGCTTTGGCCGTCATGGTGGTTCTTGTCTTGATACAGTGTGCTTCGTCCAAGATAATTCGATGGAAATCGATCGAATGAATGGCACTCTTCTCCTTGTAAATGCCATCCTTGCGCTTGAACCCCTTTTCCTGTTTGCGATACACTGACTCGAGACTGTTGTACGACATCATGATAACGTCGAATTTCTTGAGTTCTTTCACTGTAATTCCCTTCACTTTCTGGTTTGTGCCATGGAAAACGAAAGTCTTCAATTTGCCATCGGTGTAAGACTTGATTTCTTGCTGCCATTGCATCAGTGCGACAGGCGGCACAAGAACCAATGATGGCTGTTTCGCAGGGAAGTCAGACATAATGAGGGACACAGCCTGGATCGTCTTGCCCAAACCCATCTCATCGCCAAGAAGGCCACCTTTGTATTTTGTCTTCTCCATTGCCATCATCCAAGCAAGACCTTCAAGTTGGAAGGGCTTGAGTTGACGTGAGATGCTTTGTGGCTGTTGAGCCTTCCCAGCCTTGATCACTGGTTCCTTTTTCAGCTTTTCCCACATATTTTTGATGTCAGGATGGTGCTTTTCCAAACGCTCTCGTTCTCTAATAGCACGTCTGCTCATACCATCATTCCTGAAAGCTCTTCGGTTCCGGGTAATTGCCGCGATATCATCGTTAGTATCTGCCTCAGTATCACTAGTGCTCGAGCCGATAAAACCATCGTTGTCAGTTGCAAAATCTGTGGACTCGGCGTCGCCCAGAGCGTTTTCCAATGCATCGAGCTCGTCACCTGATGGGCTCTCAACTTGGGGGTTTGCTGTTGCGGAGGGGCCCGAGCTTGTAGCGATTGCCTTGCCACGAGATGCTTTACGTGCAATGGGACGTGCAGGACGCTTTCCAGCCGCTTTGCTTGACAATGGAACGTCCTCGTCATCACTGGAGATGTATTCGGCCTCTTCTTTCTCGCTGGCGTCATCGTCGGCAAAAGACTCGTCCTCATACGAACTCAAAGATGAACCGCTATCCAAATCAAGGCCTTGGGCAATCTCAGCATCCATATCAATATCCTCATCATCCGAGTTGGCAATGACTTTAGGCTTCTTCGCTGGGCGTCCACGCTTGGCGGTAGAGTCAGTCAATGTCGATGCTCGCTCTCGCTTGACGGAAGTCTGAGAGGGAGTGGCAAAACTATTAGAGAGTGAAGGCCGTGTACTTCTTCGTACAGGACGTGAGGATGAAGCGCTAGTTGGTTCTTTCTTGAATTCTTCCTCTTGGAGGCGACGAGCTATTTCAGCGTCCCGGGAATTGAAGTCATCCTCATCGTCATCCGAGTCTTGAATCACCATCTTCCCCTTGGTCCTTGAGTTCATAGCATAAGCGCTATTACGCAGGCCGCGTTCTCGGTCAACAGGATGAGAGATAGAAGGAGCAGGAAGCTGAACTTCAAAGATAGTCGATTTGCCATGTTCAACTGCAGCGGGGGTAGGCACTTTGCTAGACGCAGGGGTTGAGTAGTCGCTCCCTGAATCTTGGTCGAGTGGTGTGGGCACTGAAGATACAGAATCGCTCTCAACGACAGTTGCTTTGCTTGGGCGGCCCCGTCGTTTAGCTGGAAGTGTGGTCTCCCGGGTAGGAGATTGGGCAACAGGTGACGCCTCAACTGCGGTAATGCTCTTTCTGGGTCTTCCTATTGGACGCGATCCAGAGGGGGGAATCTGCTGAACATCTATAGCTGGGACGGGAGTCGATGTAGAGGAGGCAGCTTGACTTCTAGTCTTAGCTGAGCGGGTCATCCGAGTAGATGCAGTAGATGTATCCCGAGAAGCTAGTAATTATTAGTGAGAGATACCGACTACATACTGAGCAACATAAACTTACCATCTGCTGTAGAAGCAGTAATGGGCGTACCCCGAGTGGAAGGGCGACCTCGAGGCATAATGTAAATGGTCTAGTAATGTGGTTCTTGGAGTGTTCTTTTGATGTGAATGTGACAAGACGGCTTATCGCCCTCAGGATGGGGCTCTTAAGTGTACAAAAGCACGATGAAGAGGAAAGGAGAGTCTGTGACAGTGTTTCTTTCAGGAAAATAAGATCAAAGAATGGGAGCCTGGTGGAAGGCAAAGGGCGGCAATTGAACCCCTGTCTGATGATAGCTCACTAATGCACAGGTGTGAGTGCAGTGCTGGACAGTGACCGTGAATTCAATACAGGAAGATTCACTGCGGGCAACAACAAAACAACAATTCCACAAACAAACGACTGCTATTGACAGAAGTTTTTCAATGGGAGGAATTTAGCACCAAATGGATGAACAATGAAAAGAGTCAGGACGAGGAAAAAAGAGATACAAGTGAAAGGCAAATCGCCACCAGCTCCTTTTTTCGGGGCGTTGCTTCCCATTTGATCCCCAAATTCACGATTCACAGTGCCGGAAAGAATACCCCACTACGCGCAGGCACGTGTCAGGGGCCAGGGGGTCTTGATTGTCGATCTGATTGGGGTGCATCGTTCCTGGCATGATCGGAGACAGAAAAGAGTGGTCAATCCCACTTACAAGATCAATTCGCAATGACCTGCATCATAAATTGAGAGCTCTGTCCAATTACATTATTAAGTCAAACCGGCATGATTTTGAAGATCAATGCCTCTGGTATATCTCTTCCAAGCCATGTCTTATAACACGATCTTAATCCCGCGTATTCAATATCGGAAACGGGAGTAAAGTTGTCCATGCCAATTATTTCTGGACGCTGATGCTAGGGTTCCCGATTTGCCACTTCCAGGGGCGATCTAATCACGTGACACGGTGTCAATCTCGTGAAAGCACGAGAGAGCGGGAACGCCACTGCACGGCGCTGCACTTGCCCGAGCTGCCTTTGAATTACTTTTTTTGCGCCAACTCCTTTGTCAGCTTGAATCCCCTCTTCTTTTCATTTTCTGGGAGTTTGATATGGTCGCCAAAGCTTGAGGATCATTTTCTTGTGTAAATCTTTTATGTTCTTCAGTCACTCGCTATCCCTACCATCATGTAAGTTTCTCCTACGCCCGTAGAGTGGCGATGAGCTTATCATATGCAGGGCGCGGGCAAGGAGCAACCAGAATGCTCAAGGCCAAACCGGTCAAACAGGACAGAATGGCCAAACCGGTCAAAACGGTCAGCAAAACCAACCTAATCGACCAGCTCGTGCTGTCTATGGACCGTAAGTTAAATAGAATTTCCAGTCAGATCACTCACTAACATCTCAATAGTCAATCAGCGCTGACTGATTTCCTTGCTGTAAGTCTCATAGCGGTTACAAGTAGCAGCACGTTTCTGTCGCATACTGACTATTACAGTCACACAACATCTCCGCTGCTCAGATCCGCTCAGATGCTGAAGCACGTCGACGACAAGCTGCAAGTGAGAATGCGGCCCAAGATGAGAATGGAAATGGCGAATCTTCTGCAGCAGGCGCCAGACCCGGGCGACGTTCAAATCGCAACGACGATGACGAAACTTCCCTAAAGCGCAAGCGAGAGGAAGAAAAGAAGCTCGCAAAGATAAAAGAGAGCAAAGCTTTCAAGAAGCGCAAGCAAGGGACACACCAGGACGTTCCCGATGATGAAATTGCTCGCGCGCTTTTTGAACAGCACTCTGGTCCTCTGCCTGGACAAATGGAGAACTGCGAAATCTGCCAGAAACGATTCACTGTCACACCTTACTCAGTTGCCGGTCCCAATGGCGGCCTGCTTTGCCCTCCCTGCGGAAGAGAGATTGCCAAAGAACGAGAGGGCGCCCAGAAGAAGAAGCCGAAGAAGCCGGTCAATACTGGCCCTGTTGGAAGACGTCGTGCTATCCAAAGTCGAATTCTTGATGGTGACGTTGGTACCAAGAGCTTGGCCACCCTATGTGTACAGACTCTAGCCAAGAATGTCGATCTGGCTGACAGTCTTGGAGACCTTCCTGATCATTTGATCGACAAGATTGCACGCATGTTTTCCAAGCGTCGACTCCTCAAGCCAGAGACTTTGCCCCTTTTTGTTCAGCCAAGCACCGAGAACCTCCATATCTACGATGGAGCAAAGCTCGGTGAACAAGATTACATCTCCATCTTTCAGACAACTTCCCACCTTCGAAACCTCAAGATCCGATGCGGCATCCAGTTCAAGGACGAGGTCATGGAGTACCTCTTATCCCGTGATATCAATCTCGAGACGTTCTACCTCCACGGAGCCAACCTTTTGAGCGACGAGAAGTGGCATAAGTTCATCCAGGAGAAGGGCGAAGAGTTGAAGGGCATCCAAGTCTACTACACAGACAATCACTTTGGTGATGAAAGCATATCCATGCTGAGAGATCATTGTCCCAACCTGAAGCGACTCAAGGTTGAGAACAACCAAAAGCTTACCAACGAGGGTGTCAAAACGATCGCAAGTTTGACCGGCCTAGAGCATCTCGGACTTCAGCTACAGCACAAGACTGAATCCGATGCTTACATCGAAGTTATCTCCAAAATCGGTGCCAATCTCAGGACACTCTCTCTAAAGATTGTTCCTGAAGTCGACGATAGATTGTTGCAGGCTATCCATGAGCACTGTCGCTCACTTACCAAATTTCGAATCACAGATAGTGAGGTTATGACTGACCAGGGCTTTGTTGATCTGTTTACAGATTGGGCCAACCCTCCTTTGCACTTTGTGGATCTGCAGAAATGTCGACAGGTTGATGCGAGTAAGCCTCGACAGAACCCCGATAGCATCGGACTCTGTAGTGAGGGTTTCAAGGCGTTGATGGCCCATTCAGGTGGAAAGCTTCACCACCTCAACATTCATGCTTGTCGCCATATCTCACGCGAAGCTTTCGAAGAGGTCTTTCACAAGGGTGCTCAATATCCAGAGTTGAAAAAGTTGGAGATAAGCTTTTGCGAAGAAGTGACTGATTTCATCTTGGGGTCGATCTTCCGATCTTGTCCCAAGATCCGAGAGGTCAACGTTTTTGGATGCATGAAAGTCAGGGATGTCCGCGTACCTCGTGGAGTCATCCTTGTCGGTGTTCCTAATGCTCAAGGCATGGTGGTTGAGGGATCCCATGAATAATTAGTTATGCTACAACGATTGGCGATTCGGTGTTGGAGTTTGTGAAACAATTGAGGTTGACATTTGGTCAACAGCAGGCATTGCATGGCGCACGTTTGTTATTCAATATAGGCTCAATGGAATAAGTTGTTTTATATCCTGTTTGCTTCATATGTACTTTGGTTGTGATCATGAATCATGTCATTTCCCATTAAGCATACCCTCATGACGAACGGTTTTGGTGAGTCTTCACATACTCCTTATCCATCTGGACATATGAGTTCAGCTTCTTCTCCAACTCAGCATCAGTCATGGTAGCCCTCTTGTCGACGGTCTCGCCCTCGGCGCTTCTGTATCGTCTCCAAGAGATTCCGCCAGCGTTACAAGCGTCAGTCCCCTGGAAGTAATGCAGATGAGCAGCGATGTCCAAGCCCAGAGTTCCACCGTTGCATCCAAGGTTGGCAGCACCCTCGCAGACCTTGATATCGCTGATGGTGTAGTCAACCTTGTCGCCACTGCCACCAGCTAACCAGTATTCAGGAGTTGTATGCCTGTATCCGAAGATCAGAGGGGGCAGACGAGGGACTGGGTCATCGTCGTGTGTAACGCGGTACTCTCCGCCAGCTTGGTTCGAGATGAAGGCTGAAAGTTGAGCGTTTCCGACCCGAGGAGCACCATAGGTGTAAATGTCCACGGGTGTACCACCGACTCTCAAGTTGGCGCCAGCAAGTACGGCAACAGCGCCACCGAGGGAGTGGCCTGTGGAAATGACCTTGAAAGAAGGATTTGCCTTGAGGGCCTTGGCCACAGCAGCAGTTGCTTGGGCCGAGATCTCATTCCAAGCATTCTGGAATCCAGTGTGTACACCACAGCCAGAAACGAGACTACAGTCAGACTGGCCAAAGTCGAAGTTGGTAAGCCAGTTTCGAATATTGCTGCTTCCACGGATCGAGACGACAATTTCCTTTCGGGCAGAGTCTGTCGAGACGTAGCCCCCGATGCCTGTCTTGGAGCCGCTTTTCCGTGTAAGTGAGAGTATGATGTGTTTGTGCAGGGTGGGACTTACATGAAGGATGTCACAATGGTAGCTCCGTTGGACTGAACGGTTGGACAGCCATTGTTGGAGCAGGTGATCTTTGATCCAGCTGCGGCTTCAGAGTTGCAGTATGCTGCGGCGCCGTGTTGGATGTAGAACTTGAAGTTGTTGAAGTCGGTTGTGGTGACACCAACAGCTAGGAATGTGAGCTCATGAAAGAGTTGAGATGGTGTGGTGTTTACCTCTGTCCTCAAGAGACTTGGCGTAGTCTTGGAGAGCTACAGGGCTGGCTACCGCAAGGGTGACAGCTGAGAGGAGTGGTAGGAGAAGCATCGTAACAAGGGATGGAGTCCAAGAAGATATGGGTGGAAGGGAGATGGGCTGGCAAGGTGCAACTCCTAGAGATGCTTTGAAGCTGTCCTTGATCGACTGAAGAGATCGACATCGTGAGAAGAAGCAGACATTTATATATATTTTTCTTCAGCTACCTTAGTCTAGCTCCCATCACAATACCCGCCCACCCTCAGACGCTCATCCCATCACATTCATACATCCACCCATAGCTCCCCATCCATCTTGGCAAAGCTCTCATCGTCGGTGTAATAACCGCCCCAGGACCGAGCAAGGAAATGAAGTATCGTGGCAGTCTAATCCTTCATGGTGCGTTCTACACTGCCCACCCCGCATTCTTGAGTCCATGATCCTAGTAGACAAGGTCCCTTCTGACAGCATTTTTCCTTGGTCCATTTGTCGTTGGGCCCGGATGAGCTTCCATTACAGGTAACGACGATCTCGGACCACGTGAGGGTCGTGATCAAGATGGTGGGCTACAGGGGTTTTGTTAGCTTCTGTTACATTACGATGGAGACTGTCAAAATGTTGGGACTGTAGGGCTTTGAGAAGTTTGAAAAAATAGGAGAAAAAAAAGAAAAAGATTAGTCTGGTGATCGTAAGAGTGGTTGGTCGATATCCAATGATCAGACATAGTTCTGGTGTCACAGTGATGCGCAAACCAATAATAGCACAAACTACATGATATTTCGATACGATTTACCGCCCGAGCTATCTGACCAACCATCTTTCATAGAACATCAGCTCTATCACTTGCAGAACCGATCAACGGATGTATACCCCGAAACATGTTGCAACCTTTTCGGCTCAATTCTGACCGCTATGAGGTTTTCATTGCTTGTAGCGTTCAGCGACAAGGTTCAGTGGTTTTTAGACAAGGGACTTTTTGTCAGGTGGGGTTTATGCTGTGAAAAACAGGTTTAACTTTTCTGGAGTCAAGTGCCGATATCTGGGGAACGCGATACCTAACCCAGGAAGTGCAGTGATTGCGGTAATATTGCATCGAGGTTATTTGCACGATTGATTAATGCAAATGTCAATCTGGCATACAGAGTCAACAGAGTTAACATATTGTAGTCTTCATATTTCTCGGTCTTTACAAAATAAGTGGTGTTGATAAAAATAGTGAACTGCACATCAGCATCACATGAAATGTCTCTGATTTTCAAGAATCATTCATTTCTTACCTTTCAGCTGCATTGTCTAGTCTTGACACCTACCTTTTTCATCACTCTATACACCATCTCATCCCCTAGATGCAAGGCGGGCCGGCGTAAGCTGCATTTCTAGGATGCCTAGGGAGTCAGAAAAACTTAAGACGTCAATCTTGTATGACAAAAACACTTAGGTAAAGTTTTGAGGACTTTAGGGTGCTTTTTGATTAGTTTATTCTTGTCCCCTTATTTGAGGTCTAAAGTCTT
Source organism: Fusarium beomiforme (assembly GCA_002980475.2). Classification (NCBI taxonomy): domain Eukaryota; kingdom Fungi; phylum Ascomycota; class Sordariomycetes; order Hypocreales; family Nectriaceae; genus Fusarium; species Fusarium beomiforme. The sequence continues at coordinate 30,597 of PVQB02000483.1, read as the reverse complement.
CTGACCCCCCGGACGCCAAGTCATCATCAACACTTTTCAAAAGTTGAGCTCAAAGATAAACATCCATGATAATAGCAATTGAGTCTATAGACTTGTGATCAGATAGACGAAACTCTGTTTCTTTTATCGTTATCATCGATTGGTTCATTCACCCAAGCTGGCTTGACACAATTCTTAAGGGCACTCATCCAAAGCGCCAGTGATGGACATCTCCAATTCACAGCCTATTTCTCCGCTGACTGCGTACCTGAGATCGGCACACCAACTACATGCAGGCCACCACACTAGAAGAACCAAGCCGAGGAATAACAAAACTAAGTGCACTTTGTCCCTGAAAAGAAGCCTGTGATTGTGATCTTAGAATGCGGGGTTTCGAACTATCCGCTCATATTGATGGTGTTGACTAACGGTAGCACCGGTGAATCCGATTTAGGATTACATCCATATATCGGAAGTATCTCATCTTTCTAATTTGAGACTTTCTCCGAAGTCAGGTGCAGTGAATTCGGAGCTTTCTGCCTTGCTTGCCACGACATCGACCAACGTCATCAGGCTGTGAGTTTTGTTTCTGACATTGTGGAAGGTCCGAATTGTTCTAGACCTGGTCTCTCGTAAAAGTGCGTGATATATTCCTGGTCAAGCTTCAGCTGCAATATGCAAGTTCGGTACTCCGCCGAGATGTGAAAATGTAAGATTCTTTGTTTCTGGGGTAGTCTTTGTACAGATTTGTATCACGAGGGAGGCTAAAGCATCTATGCCCAAGTCTCCGCTCTCTTCTCTGGTATCGTACACGATTCGCTCATGCTTCATTGACACATGCATCCAGCATCCTCATGCCATAATCACAGGTTTACTGAGCAATATGCCTTCGGCCCTTAATCTTCCTTCTGAGGAGAATCTTCCTGCCCGTCTTACTTCGCATGCGACAGAGGAATCCATGTCTGCGCTTCTGAACCAGTCTAGTATGCCCGTTCATGGTATTTCGGGGTCCGCAGCGAATTTGCATATCGCCCAGGGCAGGGTGTGCTGAGATGGCGCTCGAAGGAACGATATCGGCTGATGCGGCTGTCGAGGGGGTGAAGCTTGAAGGAAGAGCGGTTCTTCGGATAGCGCCGTTCAAGGGAGTGAGCGAAGGTCGGAGAGGGACGAGAGTTGTGAATGTCCTGATGGAATTAGTGATGGTTTGATAGAGGCATGTGGATGAGCTTACCTGGGCGATTGAGCGAGGGGCTTAGCCAGGACCGGGCGCGCGAGGCGCGTGATTGAAGACAATATCGTGTTCATTGCGATGGAGCGCGCAGGATAGAAACTGCGGCTTGTGATGCGCTGATGCAACGGCTGTAGAGTCGTTGGTGGTGTTAATGTTGAAATTTTGGGATAAACTCGGAAGCGACGCTGCTGTCTCGAGGTGGGGCTGCTTACCCTGTATCTCCCTTCTTCAGATCATTGGGCTTGCCTTCAACAATTATTTACTCCTTATTCATCATCACAATTCCTCGAAAGGAGCATTTGGCTTATCGCATCGATTGCCTATAAATTTTCTATTGTCTTCTTTGAATGCACAAGAAGCGAGCTGCTTAGTGTCGCTTCGAAAAAAGTACTGGCATACAACCTAATTTGCTAAAATCAACCACAGTTCAAGCGAATTGATTTTATGAACCCGTATCACAACACTCTCTGCACTCTGAATATGTACACAACACAACACTTCAATCAATCAACGGTACAAATCGTCTAAGAAATCATTGTCAAAGCGCACTGGTCTACGAAGGATGTGGCCCGACAGTCATTGATGAGCCCATAGTATTCTGCGGCAACAACGCTAGGTCGGAGATACTTCGCTGGCTTCAACATTTCAATTGGCTGCGAGGGCTGAACAACCGCCGTTGTTGGTTGTTGGTTGATATGTTTCTCCTCTGACCAGGATAACGACCCTAAAGGTGCATTGTTTCTAGGATCTTATCACTTTACTATACCGAGGGCGCTTACGAGGATAGGTGATTCCAATTTTTGATTGCGACATCTATCCTGCTATCTACCGTATTTTTCGCCCGCTTGAGCAACGAAGTTGTCATACAACTGGTAGAAGCAGCCCTACCACGGAATGTTACCCTGTCCTGTCATAAATACAACTCGATACAATTGCCCTGTCGTTTCCAAAACTGTGGGGGTTTTTGATCGATCAGATAAAACGTTTAATCTTTTGAGTTGCCTCTTCGAGTTATCTCTCGCCTCTCGCTGTTTTGCGCTCAACCCCTGCATATAGCTGAATGAGTGCTTGCAGCAACCAACAGCATCTGACAAAAGGGCCAATGAGATCAAACTTTGGCGTTTCAAACCTGCTGATTGATTCCTTCTCGACCTTACCTGAACTCTATATCGCATATGGACTATTTTAAATCATATCCTGGAGGATGAAAGAAAACTTAGGACGTCGATCCTAGATGACAAAAACATTCAGACAAGTTTAAAATGAGCTGACGAGACTCTTGGACCAGCTATTTCTGCACCTTTGTTAAAAGCCCCCATGTATTTTCACACCCCGGAGCTATCTTCACTCTCATGCTGGTCAACAAAGGTCGCAGCTCACAACCAACACTCTACAATATGAAACCTAGATCGTGCAATTGTTGGTTGAGAAGCTTTCTCTGACGTGCCAAGAAGGCTCTTGACCCAAAATTGCTTCCCGAGGTATCTTGATCTGGCAATAGATACGCTCGAGCTGAGCAAGGCCCCGGACTCGAAGCGGACGTGGATCGACGGCCGGCGCGTAGTTGCATTAGAAGCTGATGCGATGGCGGTACGGCTCGAGCGGTTTCGTTCAATGTCCCAAAAAGGTTGCATGGGTTTTTCATTCTGCTGGAATGTCGAGGTCATATTGGAGGTATAAATCGACTCAGATCCCGCCGCCGTTGATAGAGATCAATCCATTTCTCAGCTTCATCTTCATCTCAAGATACCCTTGTCTAAACCATTTCCTTTGTATTTGTCTCTTCATTTTCTTTCAATTTTCCATCTGTTGCTATTATTGATTTCATCATGGCTGGACCTGTTGAAGTTCTCTCTATGCACCCTCACACCCTTGATACTCCTCCCCGAACACCTTACAAGTATTCTGACGGCATCACCTCTGGCAAGGAGAGCCCAAGAAAGGTGATTTCGAAATTTCCCACTGATTCAAGTCTTGGAGACGTATTTTATGATCCTTCTCCCACTTCAATCTCCTCACCTCGACCTCGTGATGATTCCACTCAAGAGATTATGCCTGAAGATCCCTTTGATAGTCAGCATAACCGGATTCTGTTTGATGCCATCGATGCACTCCAATCATTTGGTGCGGGAGATTTGAGCATTCCTCAAGTATGTATCCTTCGAGCATCTACAGTATCACAGGACTTACAGTCGATAGCTCATCATCGTTGGAGGACAATCTTCTGGAAAGTCATCTCTACTTCAGAGCTTGACTGGCATTCCCTTCCCTGTCGACAGTGGCTGCTGCACTCGGTTCCCAACCCGCATCGTGTCTCGCCGTACAGAACCAGATAGCGACGACTCATTTCGCATCACCATCGATCCTGCTGAAGTAGACGTTCCTGGTCTAGACCCCGCCTCTGATAACATCAAGAACTATGAGTGCAGTGGTAAAATTCTCACCAAGGAAAAGTTTGCCAAGGTCATCGATGAGGTAAATACCCCCAATCAATTTTAATAGTGATCAACTAATCCTCATAGATATCATCTGAGTTCATGGGGCTTCGAACGGGACTGGGAGAAGACAGAAAGAACTTTGTTGCAGAGGTCCTCAAGATCGAGCTGTCTGGCCCCCACCGCTCTTATTTCAGTATACTTGATCTCCCAGGCACATTTCAGAATGCTTCTGCCGTGAACGAGACAGATCAAGCCAAAGTCGAGGCTATGGTGAAGGAGTATATGAACAACGAAGATAACATCGTTATGTGAGTCTGGCCCTTGGGCTGATACTTGGTCATTAATACTAACAACCGAAAGTTGCGTTATTGATGCACCCACAGATTTTGACCGGCAGGAGATTTTAAGGCTGGCCAAAAAGCCGATTAAGCAGAACCGCTTCGTCGGTGTTTTCACCAAATGCGATATGGTGCAGCATGAGCCAGAGGCGGCCAAGAGGGCAAGTTAACCATGCGATGCTCTGCCACCCTTGCTAACATTTTGAAAGATTGTATCCATCGCGACTGGCAATTCTACTCATAGTCTCGGATGCCTCCCAGGTGGCTGGTTCCTGGTCCGCAACCGAGCAGACAAAGACCCAGATTCTTTCGACCTTAGTGCCGCCGAGAAGAAGCTATTCAGCAAAAGCCCCTGGAACTCTGTTTCACAAAGTCGTCTGGGGTCAAATGCAGCCAAGTCGTATCTCGGTAATCTTCTGAGTTCCAAGATACGAGACTGTTTCCCAACTCTCCGTAGTACCATTCAGAACAACCTTGACGAGAGGCTGAATGAGAAGACCATGCTTGGGGAACCTCGCACTAGTCACGCAGCAAGGCAGCAATTCGTTGTGGCTACTGTTCGCAAGTACGAAGAGATGACACAGATGGCTCTTGATCGCCCTGGGTTTCTTGACCATAGCATGGAGCTTCGCAGAGAAATCAGTCGCCTAAATGCTGATTTTGACAAGTTTATGCGAACCAGGGGAGGTACTTGGGAGTTTGAGGATATGGAAGTTGATCCTCGCGTCTGGTTAGAAGAACGCCTGGCGCTCGATACCCAAGCTAGGGCTGAGGGCAAGCAATCACCCCCTCATGTTCGCAATGTTACCAAGACAAAACTTGACCACTCCCTTGACAAGGCGTTTCCTGGATTGTCACACGTTCAAGACACGAAAAACCTCATGTTAACTATTCAAGAGAAGCTCTCACTATACCAAGGGTCTCTTCTTGATGGAATCATCAACCCCGATATCTACCCAGATATGTACCGAGAGCAAGTCAAGAAATGGGATTCAATTACGAAATTCCACCTCAGGCGAGTCGCAGAAGCCGTCAGTCGATGCACAGCTTCCATTCTCAATGACGTCTGTCCTCCAGAGAGTGACACAGCAACCTTGTCGAGAGAGTTGACAACGTTGTTAGAAGCTTCCTCGACAGAGGCCATGAGAAGAACTGAAGAGCTTCGTAAGTCTCAATGCGAGATGGAGACACAATGCAGGCGACTGCAGTCCACTGGACCCCGCTTTGGGGATGAGATTCATCATTGGAGAGTCCTCCGTTTCTATGAGGGGTTCACGAATGCCTTTGCAGGTGCAGATATAGGCCATCTTGATCTCTCTAAGTGTTTCGAATCTGTCCACCCAAGCCTGGGCAAGAACATGGTTCTTGATGTTCACGATGTTCTCAAGACTTATTACAAGGTATGCGGTATTTCTTTTGAGTGTGAGCTTATTCTGACTTCTTTCAGCTCTCCCTGGACGCCTTTATTCGTACCATCAATAACACCGTTATTGAGTCATTCATCTCTGGCCAAGATGGACCTGTTCTGGGCCTCAACACGAACCGAATTCTGAGCCTCTCAGAGGACGAGATGAAGATTATTGGTGGAGAGAATGAGAACACAGCTAGGAGACGAAAGGAGTTGGAGCAAGATATTGAAAAGCTACATGGTGCGCTTGCTATTGTCGACAGGGCAACGCGTCAGACATCTGGTCTTGAGAGAGACTGAAGTGTGGATGTCAGTGATGGGGGAGTGTCAATCGTCATTCATTAGCCTAGAACGGCAGTACAGTCTTTACGTAGTCATATTCATGTCATCTTTCGTTTCAAACCTTGGCCACGTTTCCAACAGTGCTTGAGCTGTGAATACTGCCCTTCTCGCCTGTCGGGGAAGTTCGCTTACGTATCATGACGACGAAAGCAGCAGCTCCAACAATGGCAACAACACCAAGAGTCACCATAGCACCAATAACACCAGCAACTGCATTTGACATACCGCCCTTCTTCTCACTCTCCTGGCTCTCGCCTTCAGCACTTTCGTCATCGTCATCCTTGTACGCAGCGCAGAAATCTTCATCAGAGCCACACTTGGTACACCAGTCTCCAACATCAGTAATAGCGCGCTTCTCAATCTCGGTTACGAACTTTGACCAAGGAAGAGAGTCTTCGCCAGTTCCAAACAAAGGATATGTCTCAAGTTCGCCGGCTGTGCTGTTGCGGAAAAGCCAGCGAACGCGAAGATCTACTTCTGGGTTAGAGGGGAACTTGTCCGTGGTATCGTCTGTGAAGAGCTCAAAAGCCATGGTAGATGCATAATCTGGCAAACCGTAGAAGTTGGGAGATACATCAAGAAGATCCGCAAGACCGAAGAAAGCAAGGAATGTATCATAACTTCCAGCGAAGAGAGAGAACTTGAGCTTTCCTTCAGAGGTAACAGTTTGGTTCAACTGGTTGAGGATAGCCCCAGACAGAGTCTCGGCGCCGATGGCTCGAGCAGGATCGGACTCGTTCCAATTCTGGCCGAGTTCCGCAGAATCAGCGAGCGTGCGGAGTTGAAGAAGATCTTCATCGGAGACGTTGCGCGCTGGAGATGTGCTGTTGTGGATACGAGCAACGTTGACGAGATCAAAGATGTTGTAAGCGTTCTTGTAGGTCATGTTCTCTGGGCGCAGATTGTACACGCCATCGGAGAGCATATCATAAAACCGCTCATAAAACTCCTTTGTGTCTTTCTCACGCTGTGCGAAGACATCGCTCTTCATGAAAGACTTTGAGGCAGTGACATACTTAGGACAAGCATCGTCGCCCTTGATCCAGATAGTGTCTGGTGAGTTGTCATTGATGGTGTGAAGGCGAACATATTGATAACCATCAAGAGGTGCCTGGCTCTTAGAGCCATTGTTCAGAGTCTGAGATGCAATCTCCGGGTCAAGATCAGCGAGAGGAGGGTAGAATCCTTGAAGAAAGGCGGTTGCTGTGTTCATGAGAATGCCCTGATCAGGAGCACTGGCAAAGATCTGCGAGGGCTTGTATTCGTCCTCCGAGATACCCAAGATACGATATTGAGAGTCGGAGGCGAGATATCGATCACGGTAATCTCGTCCAACTTGGAAATTCTGCTCTGCACCAAGACTGGTGAGAGATTGAGCTCCGTACCACTTTGTAGTACCTATTCATGTAAGTGAGATTCATTACGGGAGCAAATGCACATACGATCACCGTGACGGCTGAAAACTACAGCGCCATGGATAACTTCACTCGCAGCATTGCCAAAAAGCAAGCTCAAATAAAAACCAGAAAGAGTCTTGTAATACATATTAAAGTCACTGATCAAAAAAAAGAAGTGCGATGTCCCGTCGGAAGTCGGGCTCGATGCTTGTATTTATGCTTAGGCAAAACGCTAACTCTAAATCCCACCCTCGGTCTTGGCATTTGATAAAATTCACGTACCAAATCGCTCGATCAGCGGAACTATGTCCGCGGAGGGGAAAACCGGTCAGTGTGTGTGCAACACCGACGAGATTCCATATGCATAAGTGGAGGGCATCTCACCCCGCTTGGTGTGGTCTGATAAGGTAGGTGGTGATCATGGTGTGAAGCAAGGTTGAGGGGAAAGTCAATCGCTTGAAGATATGTAAACTGAGGCCAATGGTTTGGAAATGTGTGAATAAGTGCGGGGATGAATAAGCTGTGATGTGATGATTTGTAACTTTGCGTAAAGCGAGGTGATGCTGCAAACACATGGAAGATCCAACCTTCTGTATGAAGCGGGTATGTGTGGCTTAAACGATTCGAGATGATTCACTGCCTAGTATTGCCTAATTCAGAATGAGGATCAGAAAGAAGATGGTGGGAAAGGCTCCTTCAGTTACACCGAATTTGGCATCTTAGAAATTGACTGTCTTGAGCAGTTGCTTGTATCTATAGCACTTCCATCGAGGACCCTCACTTACTCACTCATCTCATACCTAACCTCTCTAAACTCCACTTCAGCTCTCTTCCACCAATCCCTCCTCAAAACCTCATCCCACTCAATAGTCATGAGAATCTCCCCAAAGTAGTTTACCTCTCCCTTCTGGACGAAACCCAGCTTTTCAAACAAAGCCCTGCTACCCTTGTTTCCCTCTTTGATCTTGACCATCAAACCTTTCAGCTCTTCTGCTCCATACTCAGCTAATATTCCATCTAGGTGCTTTTGAATATAGACCAGTAGCGCACACACTGCTGCTTGACCTAGACCTTGACCACGATGCGAAGGCGAGGCGATCATGACGTCTACTTCGCCTGTGACCCAGCCTTCTGTGTTTGTCTCTGTGTCTTCGTCATCGGATTCGAAGGGGTATAGAAAGAAGTTGATATCACCTCGCATGAGAGGGTCTGCATCTGCAGTGCCGGCCTTCACAAGTGAGACTCCTTGGGTTACTGGTGCGCAGACGATGAAGGTGAGTTTGTCGGACGATATGCGCCATGACTGCTGGTTCTCAAACTCCTCATCTAAAGTCATGGGCTCTGAAGCTGTAGCTTCTTGGATATCCTGAGATGTATGAGTATTGAGATTTCGAGGATGTGTGAGAGCTTACGGGATCTTGCATCCATGCGTGGTATTGCCGCACATGATGCGCTTCGTATGGGACAAGAAAAGCTTTGCTTGTTGAAATGGCTGTAGATTTTCAGTAAGAGGAAATCAGCTTGAGAGCTGAATATTTACCAATGTTTTGATTGATCTTCATAGTTACTTTGTCTGGTGTGAGTTGTGAGGTGAATATTCACAGTTCAACACCATTGGTGAAAAATTGAGTCAAAATGGGGCCCCGACAGGCTTCTAACAACTACATGCAAATTAACAGCTACTCAAGTCAACGCTTTGTTTATATTGTACATATTTTACATATTTTCGTTTCACTTATTCATATCCATCATTCTTTACTCTCGGCCTCTCGAGCTTCTTGCGCCAGAGATTGCACAATACGACCAAGTCGATTCTTAGGTCCGTCCATCTTAGCCACAACTTCAGCATCAGGCATCTCAATACCAGCAACAGGAGGAAACAAAGATTCAAAGGCGTTAGGGTGCTTTTTGGGGTCAACAGGTGCTGCACCATACTCGAGATCAGAATCAGCGCGAGCGAACTCGATGGTGCGCCTTTCTGGCTTGACGCCTAGACCGTCAAGCAGTTCGCTAGCTTTCGAGGGCATGACGGGTTGTAGAAGGATTCCTGCAATGCGAAGAGCTTCAGCGCTGCGGTAGATGACCCAGTCGAGGCGTATTTTTGCATCCGGGTCTGAGTCCTTGGCAATCTTCCAGGGCTCTGTATCTGTAAGGTAACGGTTTGTCTAAAAACAGTCAGTTACTCACACTCAAACAGAGCATAAAAGAACTCACCTCTCGAAGGAGTTCAAATATTCCCAGTAGGGCATTGCTGAGGTTGATCTCATCCATATCTCTCCGAATGGCATCCGGTGCTCCCTTCAGAAACCTGTCGAGCTGGAAGAATTTGAGGTCATCAATTTTCTTGCTAATCCCTTTGAATTTACCGTTCCTTGCGCATTCAACCGCTTCAAGCGTACTCCATTTGCCTTTCCTGTTGCGAGAAATGCGGTTGAACAAGTTACCGATATTAGCCTGGAGGTGCTTTTCGTAAATGGCAGCAATGGACTCGTTTGCATAGCCCATGTCGCCCTTGAAGCTACCGTTCTTCATGAGGAAGTATCGCAAAGGGTCGAGGCTCCAGCGTTGAATGGCGAAGACGGGGTTGACGACGTTTCCGAGAGATTTTGACATTTTTTGGTTTGACATGGTCCAGTGGTTGTGGCAGACGATCTTCTTGGGGAGAGGAAGGCCTGCGGCCATGAGAAGAGCAGGCCAGTAGATGGCGTGGAATCGAATAATGTCTTTGCCGACGACGTGGATATCTGCTGGCCAGATTCCTGTGTCTTCATCACCAACTTGCCACTTTGTGCCGAATCCAGACGTGGTTAAATAGTTAACTAGAGCGTCCACCCAAACGTAGATAGTGTTATTGGGATCTTCGGGATCCTTGATTCCCCAGTTCAATCTTGTAGCCGGCCGAGTAACTGAGAGATCCTCAAGGTGATCCTTAACCCAGTTGCGCACTTCATTCATACGATGATCTGGCTGAATCCAATCAGGATTCTCATCATAGAACTTGAGTAACTTCTCCTTGTACTTGGACAAAGGGAAGAACCAGGTATCCTCTGTAACCCATTCAACTTCATTGCCCGACTCGGTACTGACCATCATCTTGCGCCCTGTTTGCGGATGAATACTTGGCTGCACAAGATCTTGAGGATAGAAGCACTCATCACTGACACAGTACCATCCCTCATGTTTCCCCTTGTATAGACCTAATCCTTCAGGAGCGCGAGCCTTGAGTAGAAGCCAGAATTGTTGCACGACGTCCTTATGTTCTTGATCGGTGGTCCGGATGAAGAAATCATGCGAGATGTCGGACTGTTCGGCGAGATCTTTGAACTTGTTGGAGTTGTTGTCGCAGAATTCTTTCGGTGGCAGGCCCTCTTTCAGGGCCGCTTGTTGGATCTTCATGCCATGTTCGTCGGTGCCTGTAACGAGGTAGGCTTCTTTGCCATTGATTTGCTGCCATCGTTTAAGGACATCTGCTAAGACCATGGTATATAGATGACCAATATGAGGAGCTACACAGCAATCAGATATAGAAATACTACAAAACATCATACTCACCAGCATTGACATAAAAGATTGGCGTCGTCACATAATATGGCTTCTCTTTGCCCGTCGACTCGGAGCTATTTGAACGGCGCCATTGTGAGGTAGGCGCAAAGGCTCGACATCCTAGGCGGCCCCAGTTGGATTGACAACTCAATCGAGACTGTACTTGGCGAAGGCCTTGTAAGGATTGAAGCCTGAATGCCCTCATGGCACCTTTAAGCTTTCTAAGCTATCGTTCCTCGTGAATGCTGAACGGAATGTGGGGATTCAGACATACAGCTGGAAAGCTTCATCCGATAAGCTCCAAATACACTGTGCGAATAGCTTCTGTGATAACTGTCCATCTGCATCATCGCAGGCATCTTTTTTGAACTCTGCCTGGAACTGTTTACTTTTGCGACAACCTGAATAGCTCACACCCTTTATATGCGCTTCCTCTTCCTCCCGCTCAATCCTCTCCTTCAATAATCAATAAAGACGCAAACATAATCATGTCGCTTCCAACACTAGCAACAGAGGTGCAAACCTCAAGCGATGGTATGTCTTCATCGTCATTTCGCCGGCATCATGCTAACAAACTCAGCTGCTGAGATATTCACCAACAACTATTACCAAGCGATCAACCGACAAAACGACATCCTACCTTTCTACATCAACTCATCCCCACGATACCCCATTGCCGCAGACATCTCCATCAACGGCACCGTCCTCCAAACACCAGCCGATTACTCCAAACTCCTCGAAGCGCAAGGCAAGGACACGCGATATGAGATCGAATCTTTCGACGCACATGTTCTCAACCCAAGTTTCGCAATGGGCGCACCCGAAAACATCTTTGACAATGCGAAAAAGGAGAAGAACGGCGACAAAATGTCCATTCTCGTAACCGTTATGGGCAGAGTACAATACGGAAAGGGCAGAGAGGCGCCTCAAAAGATGTTCAACGAGACGTTTGTTCTTGTGCCGAACTGGGAATCAATGGTGAAGAACCCTCCAAAGGGCATCAAGAAGTGGCTGGTCATGTCTCAAAACTTTCGCGCCTTGTAGGGCTGGGCGAAAGGTGAAGAGATACCAATCAGGGAGGAAACAGGGTTTAGAAGAACCATTGGCCAAAACAAGCGTGCGTTGACAGAGGATAGCCACCGTGCGAACTCGGCCAAGAAGCCCCGTGGTCAGAAGCCATAGGAGGCAGCTTATGTCACTCGGGGTCGAAGATTTTAAACTACGGACCAAACCAGAAGAGAATAGGACTGGACGTTGGTCAGGCACGGAAATGTGCAAATATCATGGCACATTAGAACAATAGGGCGATGAACCAAGATGACAGGCTTTCATCTTGCAGCGGTTATTTAGACAGCGAACCAACAAAAATCAACTTTGACACAAACCACAACTGTTTGCCTGTTACCAACTAACAAATATCGGTGCTCAAATACTCCGTGAACGTGCTCATATTGTTCTTCAACAGTGCTTCGAGAACAATAGCTTCATTTGGCGGGGTATGCTCGCCTACACATGCATCAATCCCCCCAGACAGCGAAAAAAGAGAACCAGTGACAACAACCCCACCATCCATCACAACCGTAGCTCTCCAACTCCAACAATGCCACCCAAGACAAAAGCCAGCTCCAAGGCCCCGAACTTCGAGCCCAAAGGTGCGCCCCTTTCATTCTATGCTTATATATCTGCTAACATTTCCCAGCTGCTCCAGAATCTCCCCCAAACACCATCGCACAGCGGTCCCAACAGCGCTTCTTCCAGACAAATCCCATTGAGAACCGTCGTCAGCAAGTCGGTTTATCAGCTCTCACTCCCGCTGAGAAGAAGACCTACGCACACGTTAACCTCATTCATCCCGCTGCAAATCGTCGCGTACCTTTTTCGAACAAGACAGAGCGCGAGTTCTGGAAGTTTGTTACGAAAGAAGGTCTACCTATTCGCAGACTTCCCCGCGACTACGCTTGGGGCAAAGATCGTTCCGGACGAGATATTGGGACTTATTCACCCGACGAGCTTGAGCAACGAACACTTAAGCACTCAAAGCTCACGTCGTTGCAAATACAGCACCGTCAGTTTCTCAAGAAGCGAGAGAAACAGCTCCAAGTAACTACCGAGGAAATCAACGCCGAGAAGACGAGAAGAAAAGCCATGGCTGCACTAAAGAGGGATCTGTATGGGGAGATTACGGGATCTTTGGCCCAAGATCCTGAATGGGACGATGTCATTCCCATCCCACAGAACGAACCTGAAGGCGCCCTCGCACAGATTGCCTACCCGGACGATTACGCCGAGGGTACGTCCACTGATGCCAAAGGTCTAAAGGAGTGACTGACTGAACAGCATCTTAGCCGTGTCCTATCTACGTGCCGTAATGGCTGCTGACGAATGCTCTCCTCGAAGTCTACGTTTGACAGAGCACGTCATTGCCATGAACCCAGCACACTACACTGTCTGGTTATTCCGCTTCAAGATTATTTCCGTGCTGAAGCTCAGCATTCCTGATGAGATCACATGGCTGAACGAGGTTGCTCTTAGCAATCTCAAAAACTACCAGATCTGGAACCACCGTCAGCTGCTTATGGACTACTACTATCCTCTCATCGAGGAGGACACTGCGACGATTCGTCAACTAGCTCGTTCTGAGACTCAGTTCATCACCAAGATGTTGGAAGCGGATGCCAAGAACTACCATGTCTGGTCTTATCGCCAGTATCTCGTTTCTAAGCTGTCCATGTGGACTATGAGCGAGCTTCTTTCTACGCAGAACCACATTGAAGAGGATGTACGAAACAACTCAGCCTGGTCGCACCGCTTCTATCTCATCTTCTCGGACCCCACAGCCTCCACCCCTGGATCTGGACCTACAGAGCCAGACCCTCGTGTTCCAACAGAGACGGTCGACCGAGAGATTAACTACTCCAAAGAAAAGATTGATCTTGCTCCACAGAACCAGTCTCCATGGAATTATGTCTTCGCTGTATTGATCAAGGGTTCTCGACCCCTGTCTTCTTTCAAAGAGTTCGCCGAGAAGTTTGTCAGTGCACTGGGTGAAGAAACAGAAGAGGTGCGCAGTTCACATGCGCTTGATTTCTTGGCCAAATTGTACGATGAAGAGGGTGACAAGGAAAAGGCTGAGCTTTGTCTACGACGACTCGGTGAGAAATGGGATCCTGTACGAGAGGGATATTGGAAATACCGGGTAGAGCTGCTCAAAAGTGGCCAAGGTGCAAAGTAGTCGTTAAAAGGGACCCTTTATAATCTGATTTAATACCTCGAACCCAGACTTGCAGTCGCTTATACATGAAATCCCACCCCCGGAGTATGTCCAAAACAAGTGAATAGAAAGAACATATCGCATTAATAGATTATAATCATATATATGCCAAAAAAAAAACTCCGACCGTCCACGTCCTTTTCCAACCGCTCTCTAAAACTTGGTCATATTTGACGTCGCATGGTGTACACCGGAGTTAGTGCTCAACCGCTGGAGCACATTCTTCCTATTAGTAATTTACTGGCTTTCAACTCGCCAGAACTTCCATCCCTCTCTTTCTCCGGTATCGCCATGTACGCCGACGAGTTTCTCAACACCCTCAGTGCCCTCTGCCTCGAGGAACTTCTCAAGGTCAATTTCCATACCGCCTTCTTCGTCTTCCTCCGTGCCGTTCTTCAAAACGGCAGGCCAAAGAACGCCAATACCGTCACCACCGAGAGTTGTCTCAAATTTGGCATAATTCTCAGCCTCCAGTTGTCCTTCAAGCTTCTGTAGCTTCTCCGCGGGGACATCAGGTCGTAGAAGAGTGATTGAGCATCCACCGCCACCAGCGCCAGTCAACTTTGTCCATCCAATACCCTCGTGATCAACCAATTCTCGCACTCGTTCCAATCGCGGATGAGAGACTCCTAGCGATACCAGCAGACCATGGTTGATGGTCATCAGCTCGCCCAGCTTGCTTAGGTCTGTCACGGACTGGTTATCAAAAGTATTGTCGTGAATGAGCTCATTTGCAGCATCGGTGACCTTGTCCATGCCATCCAAAATCGTACCGACAAGTTTAGGGTGGGTTTGTTTAAGCTTTGCGACCTTGGCAACCTCGTGTGCGGTGGATTTGGACTGTCGAGTATCTACCAGCAACAAAGGTAGTTCGGGAAAATTCCACAATGGTCGAACTGTTGGCGGTTGGGAATAATCTGTCCTTTGGAACACCACAGCCTTGCCTTGGGTCGCAACCGTATTATCCACGCCTGAAGGGTTTCCATGAATACACATTTCCGACACGAATGCCCATCTGTTGATTCTTTCGACCTGAAGACGTGCTTCCTCTGATGGCTGATCAGGATGAGGGCCGGATAGTGTGCGTAGTTGAAGAAGAAGAGCGGCTGAGAGGCATACTGAAACTGACGCGCTGCTACCCAGGCCAGCACCAATTGGTATTGTCGATCGGAGAGTATATAAGCATGGAGGGAAGGTCGGTGACCCTAACGATAGGAAAAGGTAGAGGAATGCTGATACAGAGCTATGATGAACTCTTCGAATCTCTTCTGGGTGATTGGGTGAGACAACTTCAATGTGCGGTTGGATGGCGGCAATAAGATCAGGGTCGAGCTCTGTTACGAGAGAATAGTATGACTTCTTCTTTGAAGGTTGCTGGAATGTTTCCCATGGCAGATCATCGATATTCCAGGTATGGACGAGATCGATATCGGCGAATCGGAGCGAGACGGTACGTTTCGACTTGGATAGGGTGGTGACGTGAAGGTAGGACCGCAGTGAGATGGCTGCGGCAATGGCTGCCTACGCGAATCATGTAAGCATTCGATTGGAGATAAGATGGATCGACATACCTTGCCATGGACAACAGAGTGTTCTCCAAAGACAATGACCTTTCCTGGGGCTGATACCATGAAAGGAGGTGCCATGGGGCTCGACATTTTGCGATTCAACTTCATGCGACGAGGGGCACTGCCATTGCTAGAATCGCCTGATGTTTCAGAGCCAGAATCGGAGGCAGGGCCGTGACCGTTGCCGTTGCCATGTGCATGGCTGCCATTGAGCCCGTTGACCATGACTGGGGTCAAAGATGGCATGGAGGAAAGTTGTCGCGCGTGTTGTTTGGTGTTGATCTCGTCTCCAACTGAGCGGTTGTAGCCCCTGTCGTGATAGATGTCTGTGCGGGATGTTTCGTTGGAAGTGAAAGTGCTGTAAGTGAAAATAGAGTGATAAAGGATTGTAGATAAACAGAATTGATTCCAATGGCAAGAAGTAATGTATAGGAAGAAAGATGAAGGAGGAAAGTTGCTTAATTCGGTAAATTAGTGGTTGCCTTTCTTGACAATCGTCAGGGGGTGGAAAGTAACTTCTTTAAATTCGAGAGCGGGGGTGTGGTAAGTTAAAATAGTCAGGAAGGAAGCTTGCAACGACGAACGGACCTTCACTACCAACAACGCAATGCAAGCCAAAGACGATAATGAAATGGGCAGTACATCTGATAGCGTCACAGAAGAAGCGTTAGTAAAAGTCTAGACGTAGTAAGATGCACCTCAAGAGAATTGTTGGCGTAATGGGTCATAGAGTCCCCCGCACTTTCCACCTCTATCCCTAGATCAGCGTACCTGCCTTTTGACACACCTCAGACCTGTTCCAATGGAAAGGTGCAGGAGCAAGACAATGCAGGAAAACGCCCGTCAACCGAAATAGGCAAGGTTCCGGATGTGAGTGTCTCGATGGTGCAGATGGCAGTTACCAACGATCAACAAGATGAGGTGGAACTAACTGCTTTAACGAGACGAGCTAAGAGACTTGGGTTGTAATCTAAGTGCTCCTGTTATTATCTCCTGTTGATATTCTAGTTGAGTTGATATGAGATGCCGACAAGACGATATTGAAGCTCACAAGAAACTGTTCTCTGTTGTTGAACTGAATGTGTAATGATGGGCCTCCAATTGGAAGAACTCAAAATAGCGGTCTAGCGCTAAAGTCAAGTCTCCAGCTGGGCTTAGGTTTATCTGAAGGCTGAGCTGAGCCCACCACCACGACTTAGACGTCCCGTCTCCCGCGATTTGTCCATGCAGCAACCGGGAGTGGGATATCGAACAAGCAAAACAATATGAACCGACTTTGCCGGCGAGTCCCGGATAGAGTTTGAAGACAGAATGTCTATCAAATTCAGAAGAAGAGACATCGAAGATGGACATCGGCATTTAAAGCCGCGTGATTGATGATGATGACAATACCAACGAACAATACAACAGCAACCCAACCGTGTGACCCTACGTGCCGGATAAGCCGTCTGATTCAGCTGTTGATTGATGCGCCAGACAAGAGCGTATTGTGGTAGGGCATGCTCTGGTTGGTTGGGAGACTCTTTACAAACAGGTTATGAGACTTTGAGCCAGCCTCAAAATATCGGCAGAACAGCAGAACAGAACATTTGCAATCGCGGACTCGAGTCGTCAAGGCCAAGCTAGAAGATGACGACAGACGGGAAAAAATCCATGCTGGTGCCTGCAGCTATAGCCCATTGGTGTGGCCGTATCCGTACTTGGAGAAGCTGTTGCATGTTACTGGACAACAGAGAATGCATCGACTGTCGCATACATAAACACTCCTCTTTTGCGCTAAAATGCATCCCAATCAATGAAGCACTTTCGTATTCGCATCTCTTTTATACGAATACTATACTGAAGTAAGCATGGCAGCACCAATCGCTTCTGCATGGAAAATTATTCCCACGTTCGAATCACAGTCGATACAGAAAACCCTTGATTTTTATGTCGACTTTCTCGGGTTCACATTGGGCGGGGTAAAGCCAGGGGACGGGCCGTCTTCACAATACACTTTTTGCTCCATCTTTGCTGGGAAGAAAGCAGCAGCCAATATCTACTTCTTCAAACCTGAGAGTGGCATTGTCAGACCAGGTTCGGCATATATCGCATTGGGTACAGAGCAGTTGGACAAGCTGCATGCGTCTGTCAAGGGTCAGAGAAGTGATGCGATTGAGGAAGAGATTGAAGATAAGCCATGGGGTTTTCGGCAGTTCGCTATCAAGGACCCTGACGGGAATAAGTTGACATTCTTCAAGTTCCTAGAGGGTGGCAATCCTGGCACGGAATAATTGAGATATGGGGGCTGTTTCCACGGATGCCGTTGTCGACAGCGAGTTGACTGGCTGGAGGGTACAATAAAACTGGGGAAGATAGTCCCAGACTTTGAGAATTGAGGCTATCATGATTTGAGGTTGTCGTAAGAATTTATCATAAGACTGCATATTTATGGTTGGGGAAGGACCCAAGACCCATCGTAACTTGACGGAAATTTCCTTGGACTACGACCAGCATTGAATCCTATGGCTGACGACTACATTGCTGACTGAACCTCTTCAGGCATCTCAATGGCGCATCATTGACTAAACCCCGCTTCAACGTCGACAAAGATGCCTGATTTACAGATTATTTGAAGCAGCTTCGCCATAAGGAAGAATATCCTTCTATCAATTCTAGGTCAATCGTACATTCACTCCTTATTCCCAACATTATGGCCGGCGTCATTGAAACAGCCTTCATACAGCTCAAGCCAGGGTACGATGAGGATATGCTACGAAATATCCTCAAAGAATCCCAGCGAGTGCAAGCTCGATGGATCAGAGAACACCAACCAAAGCTGCTTGAAGGGAAGCCCTATAGTCATACAACCGACTTTTGGATCGCCGATGGTGAAGCGCCATACCTGTTTCTTACTGCACCTTGGGAATCCGTGGACGACCACAATGAATGGATCCAGAGTCAAGAGAATATTTCTCTAATGCAACAGCTCAAAGAATTCATCAGTCAAGATCAAGACGCCGTCACCTTACATCATCTGGAGCCTGCCGGAGACAATGAATATCGCGGAGATGTCCTTGCTCGAGGATCAGTCAAGGTCTGGAGGATATCAGTGAAGCCGGAAGAAAAGGCATCTCTTGGAAAAGACTACCGGCTCATCGAGAGCCAATCTGCAACACTGCCAGGTCAAAGAATGTGGGCAGGTTGGAAAATAGAGGGCGACGACTCAAACTTGGTTATCATCGCATCTCCGGGCTTCGAAGACGTGATCGAGTCCGGCATAGCTGTGCGATTAGAAGCCACCAAAGTCTCCCGCTTCGAACACAAGCCCTTTTTGCATTAGCCAATTCAAAACTCATCACGCAAAACCTGGCATCTGTGACTCGAATCGTTCTTTTTATTTTTTTGGACTCATCCGAGTATCCTCCTTTCAGAGCACATGAAATGCAAGGTATCCCGAGACGCCCATTCGTGCATGTGAAATCTTCCCACACCCAGAGTAAACCCTTTTATCAACCACCTATTTAAGCAGACTTCTTGTTCTTCTTGGAGACATCGGTGAGTTGCAGGTCTGAGGATTCTGTCAGTAATTTGTACGTTCTGTGTCCTGGCGGAGGAGCATACTGGGGGGAAGGCTCTGCTTGAGCTTCTCGGCCTTGTCGGTGTCCTTGAGAACCAGAGTGTAGAGGTGCTTCTGGCAGCGGACCTTGAACTTGATGTTGTTGGTCTGCTTGTTCTTCTTGATCCGCGCGGCTGTTGGAATTGTTAGAATCGAATTGCGTTTCGTGGGAGGATTATTTTTCGTCAAAACGTACACGAAGCGTCCTTTCGGCGGCAGATCTCGATGAACTACGTAATCAGTCAGTATTTTAATTCTTCCAGAGTCTATGGCCTTTCATACCTTCTTGATATCGGCGACCTCTTGAGGCATCTTGGCGGTAGTTCAAGGTGGATGGATTGAACGGAAACTTGTCAAAGGCACGGGTTGACGATTTCGATATGAATTTGGGGAGAATTAATTTTGTGCGTTGCTTTTCGCGGGGCCTTGAAGTGCACGGACCATCGTCGTTTGTTCAACTGATTCGGGAGAGTTGGTCGCCGATCCACCGAGATGTGGCGTAGGGATACGTGGCGCAGACGAGGATGAAGACGATACTTTGAGGCAGCAGGCAGGAATCTCAAATGGCCACCTTTCAATGTGATTTTGAATCTTGATATTAATACTTTCAAGCTGCTTGCTATATCTATTCGAATTCTTTCCTTTACTACTTAATATTTTTAGTCTCCCATTCAGTGCTGAAGATATACCACCCCGACGGGCTCATAACGTCAGACCATTCCATTCAAACGAAAGACGTTAACATGTCCACCAGGCTCGATAACTTTATGAAGTCCAAGGTAAGAGAAGATAAATCTTGGTGGAAGATTGACGTCTGTCATCTGATAAAGATAAGACAGTGCTAATTCTTCACAGAACGTTGTCCTCTGTGAGAATTGTTCACCTGCAGGGTAAGCCACAGCTAACAGTCACAGTCTTTGGAGGCGTTGTTTCTATGGCAGCAGCGTATACAATCTGGGGAAACGATGGTCAAGGTGTCTTCCCACCTCAACCAGACCCTACTGGTGATCCCAAGACATGGACAAAGGAAGAGTGCCAATTGTGGTTGAACAAGGTGAGTGAGTCACTCATAGCTGTTGACCTATGCTAACTGTCAATCAGAGAAATCTCCACCCAGATCCCAAGGCCACCAAAGAAGAGCTTATCGAAAGAGTGATAGCGAATATGCGTATCCCAAGAAAGTAGAGGTGGATTCATGATTTGCTTGGTGCTTTTTGTTGTTGCTTCCCGATACCACCTACAGACTGCTCAATACGAATACTTCGGATCATCGTTTAAGACCAATGTAACGTCAAAGCGAAATAGAGTGTAAGCTTGGACAACTTGACAAGATGACATCTCGATATATCTCCCCCAATACTTAATAAGGTTTATCACATCAAGATCCGTCTGATTACAACATTGAGGTATCATAGATATCAAAGTCAAGCCCAGTGGATCCGATACTTGATCGCCAGCCACCAGACCACGTTTCAAAGTACCTCCACTCAACCAACCACCCAACAAGCCCAACTGTTAATCGTCTCACCTCGCTGCACGTGCCACAACAACCGCTGTCTTACAGTTACAATCAACTTTGATCTTCAACCAGAGCCTCCACTGTCACTCACGAGATTATACCACTGGCCGCTGATCGCAAATTCTCACCTTTGCGATCATGTCTACTGATTAATTACAACCTAAATCCATCGTTCACTCCCCTAAATCTGCGTACATCTCCTGAAACACATTGCGACCTCGCCGCTTCCATGTCGCGACGTCATATCCACTATCTTCATAATGGCATTTCTTGAGGACCCCCGACTGCGCCAACGCTGGAACCAAATCGCCCACGATACCGAGACCATAACCGAAAATGCGGCAGCAGGAATTTGGACATTTCAACATAATTATATTAACCCCTGTTTCTCGTCCATCGCGAATTCTATTGAACAGTGTACCACTGTATGTCTAGGAGACCCTGAAGAACGTCTACGAAAGCGAAGGGAGCGAGAGCTGTCGCATAGTAGGGCAGAATACAGCTTCGACTTTTACGATGATTGGTATGAAGAAGAGCAGAGCGGTCTCTTTGGAACATGGGGCAATGAGGATTGGGATAGATTACTGGCTGGAACTGGAAGTTCACGAAGACATACCGGAGGCGAAACCGAACAACCGCGCAGGAAACGCGGTATGAGCTATGGAACCCGAGACCGAAGGCGAAAGCCGAGTATGGATGATGACCCGACCGTTATCCCTAGTACACAACCTATTGGATTCCTCAGCAAGCTACCATGGAAGATGGGCGGTACTCTACGATACAAACCTAGTGCGGCAGATCTACAAGACCACCCACGCCGACATGGCGAAGGAGAAAACGAACCACTTCTGCATTCTGATGAAGGATCTGACTTCGACCTACCAGTGACTAGAAAGCGCAGCGGGACGACAGGTTCGGGCGATACATCAGATTCATACAGATCACGAGGGGATCTATTCCCAAGCGACGGCGAAGGTGAAGAAGATGCGATTCCACTTGATGACGAAGTAACATACGACATGGTTAGGAAGGATGATCGAAGTGGACGAAGTGGGAGGGGAAGGAGTAAGGGCAAAAGACCAGCTGGATTGGCAGGGTCAAGGACGGTATCGCGAACGACATTAGGGTCAGTCTCCTCCAAGGATCGATCGACCTCGTTTTCTGCTACGCCAGAGGTTGAGACACCAAGTTTACATGACCTTGAACAAGAAGAGCATATGCTACGAAAGGAGCAGGACGACGATATCGAGAGGAAGAAGCACGCCGCAGCACAACTCGCAGCAGAAAAAGGGCTTACACCCAGATCTGACCCCCAGTTCATCTCAGAGACAAAACCAGAAGTAGCAGAAGATGATGTTTATCAAGCATCACCCTCAAAAGCTGCATATCATCATGTCGAAGAAGTTGAAGACAAGGCAGCGACACAAGCTGAACCGCCAAGCAGTTCGCAAACAAATGGCACCAAGTCACCAGAGAAGACAGAGTTCGTTCCAGCGCGATTACCGCACTTCCAATGACAAGGACTTAATTCGGTGTAACACTAATGATGGGATGATAGCGAGTCACGGATATTTATGTATGATACCAGCATTGAGCCAAGTATGGAATTTGAGCCAGCGATGAAACGGGAATGAGACGGGTAACTTGATAGATGCCACATTAATGGAATACAATGTGCAGATTCAAACACGCTGGGCTGCAATGCGCAAACTCAATCGCAATCAAGTACATGTGCATAACGGCAATGCATTGCCGGTATAAGATGTTATGCCGATAGGGTTCAGAGCACATGGATACGCGAATTGGTAGCCCAATGCGGTAATGCCTCGGACGTGAATGCATCTCCCCCGCAAAATTGTAGATCGGTTGAGGATGTTTAAATGAAGAGCCGTACCCCACACGACAAAAGAGCCGAGGGTCAATTTAGCTGTATTAGTATTCATTTTACTTATACCCAGATCTGTGGTGTTTTCTTACACTCGTTCTGTCTCCAAATTATCGCCTATTGTTATTCATAATATCACCATGTCAGCTCCAGGCCCAATTACAACACCACTTACATCCCTCCTGGGAATCAAACACCCCATTGTCTTAGCCGGTATGGCTAGGGTGTCTGGTGGTCGTCTTGCAGCAGCTGTATCCAACGCAGGTGGTCTCGGTATAATTGGTGGTTTCCAGTACACCCCCGATCAACTTCGAGATATCATTGCGGAGATGAAGGCCAACTTCTCACGACCTGACCTTCCCTTTGGCGTTGATCTTGCCCTACCTCAAATCGGAGGTAATGCACGAAAGACCAACCATGATTATACTGGTGGAAAGTTGGATGAGTTAGTGGATATCATCATTGATAGTGGTGCCAAGTTGTTTGTCAGTGCTGTTGGCGTGCCACCACCATATGTGATTAAGAAGTTTCATGATAAGGGCATCCTGGTGATGAACATGGTTGGCCATCCTAAGCATGCAGTAAGTCACCGCCAAGAATAGTTTGATACTCACTGACACATCAAAGACAAAAGCACTCGACCTTGGAGTTGACATGGTCTGCGCTCAAGGTGGCGAAGGAGGAGGTCACACAGGAGATGTTGCAAACTCCATCCTCATCCCCGCAGTTGCTGATGTAGCATCAAAGTACCACCCTCCTCTTCTCAAGGGTCTACCCGCGTTGGTGATTGCAGCCGGAGGTATTTCCTCTGGAAGAAGTCTCGCGAGTTCGTTGATGCAAGGCGCTGCAGGTGTTTGGGTTGGTACACGGTTCGTCGCCTCCGTTGAAGCCAGTTGCAGTGAGGAGCATAAGAAAGAGGTTGTTACATGTGGATACGAAGATACGCAGCGAACCCTTGTTCTTTCTGGACGACCCTTGAGGATGAAGACGAACGATTATATCAAGAAGTGGCATGAGCAGCCAGACAAGATTAAGGAGCTGTGTGATAAGGGTGTTGTACCAATTGAGTACGATTTGGAGAATGGTAACGATTTCGATCCGCCGCATTTGATGGGGCAGGTTGCGGGGTCTGTTACCAAGATCCAGCCAGCGGGAGAAATTGTTGATGAGATGGTCAAGGAAGCCGTCGATATGCTCAAACTGGGAGGAACATATCTGACAGCTCAATCGAGATTGTAGACCTTAGAGGAGATTTGAGCCTCGATGTAATGGTTTTTGACGACTGCTATGGCAAAGGGTAATGAGAATAGAACATGTTGCAATGGTAAAAATTCATCACTGCGACGCTCTTACCACAGTGGCGTTGCCTGCTCAGACAGTAATCACTCGGCCTGACCTGAGATGTAGTCCGCCTCATGGCCCAAGCTGTATTGGCTCGGCAGACGAGACTATCCTTTTCGCACTGGGAGAATCCTCTGCCCACCAGCGATGCTCTGATAAGATTGAGTCCATGCTTCCGCTGTCTCC
This sequence comes from Fusarium beomiforme, assembly GCA_002980475.2. NCBI lineage: Eukaryota > Fungi > Ascomycota > Sordariomycetes > Hypocreales > Nectriaceae > Fusarium > Fusarium beomiforme. The sequence continues at coordinate 6,553 of PVQB02000483.1, read as the reverse complement.
TGCAGGTGTTCGTGATCAAAAGCCAACAATTGCTCGGCTCACTGACAAAATGTATGAGGTATTGCTCACAGGTGTGTTTGTTACTGTTCACATACACCAGTTAGGTCCGAGTAAAGGCGACTCGACGCTTATAAAAGATAGAGGTCGACGGCCATGTCTGTTCAGTTGAGCTACTGTGTTAGGCTTGAAGTCGATAGCTCTTTTGTTCCATCAAGAAACTCTAGAAATGTCGACATCGACCCAGACGAATAGTATTTCGTCTAATACGTCATCTCCTAAGGGAGAATCGGATTGCAGCCCTCCTTATTGCTACGAACCAAAACATGCCGCTTCTTCACAAGACCTGGGCAACGTCTTCCCCAAACCTGATACCAAGAAGAGACAGTTTGTCGAGATGCCTGAAACTGATTATCTTCTTGTTTCCCTACATTTTCACCGTTGTGGGAATGAGCGCCGCGGATCGCTAAAGGAGAGCCACGCCACTCCGATTCGGTCACCGAGGTCGGCATTGCCTATCTCGATATGCGGGATGTTCTGTATGACGGTGGTAATGGTGTCATGCCTGGAGATCGTGGATCATCTTGGTTTAAGTACATGACCCCCCTTCATTATATCGCGGAAGAGTACGAGAGCCACGATGGAGCAGATCGGTCCCCTTATTTGTTCGTCTCTGGACGGTCCAAAAGGGTCAAGGAGAGCGATCTTTCGTACCGACTGTATCGATTGTTTGCGACACTGAGGAAGAAGAACAGCAGGAGAGACGAGATCGAGCAGGGATGGCTTCGACAACTCATCTTCCTCACTTTTGACGCCGCGACTGTCGAGACCGCGCTCATGTAATTCGAGTTGGAGTGGCTATCTGAGTCAAACGTGAAGGTGTGGGACTTGAAAAGGGCGAGCTTCAGACTCGCCTGTACCAGACCCCAGCGTTTGATCACGTTCTTGTGCGCTTGGAGATTCGCTTTGGAAATTTGACCTCGTGTGCGGGCAATACAACTGTGTTTATGATTCAGATGCTCCTCGCATTTCTCTACAGAGATAAACACCAGAGAGCTTTGTTTGAGAGGCATGAACCATTGAGTTGGCTCCGGTATACTTGGGTAGGCTACTCCTTGGATCAGATGAATTTGGCACCGGGGGAGTTGCCAGAGAGAAGGAGTGAAAATGAGTTGAATCGTCATGATGTGCCTCAGAGAAGGAACGAGGAGGCCTTCAGATAAGAAGTCGCATTGGGTAGTTGCGGACTCAAGTTCCTATTATTTGAGGTATGACGTGTGCATCCATAACACCGTTACTACGTACAACAATGAGGAAGGGGGTTTTTCAGGAAAATTGCCTTGACCACGGATGTGAATCAGGTGGAAGGTGCTTGCACTTTGAAGCGATTTAACCGATCTATTTCAACCTGATCTCAACATGAACCATCAACAGATATCATCCATCATCATCACTCATCAACCAACACTAGCATCAATCACCACCAATATCTCATACATAATCAAGCCCACAGAAACATCGAGATCATCACCATGGCCGACAGCAATGTTACCCATAAGAAAGCCACCGACGACGAGGTTGCCCACGACAGAATGACAAACCCCAAACCCTCAGGCAACGAACTGAAGGATGTAGAAACACCACGAAACACCTCGACAGACATTGATATGGCCAGTTTGATGGCCGACTTGAAGACCGACGAGGAGAATACCGAAGACGATATGGCAAACGACAATGATGGCGAAACGTCCGAGGAAGACATAGAGAGCGAATCAGACATACGAAGAACATTGTTCCCACATATGCCCGACAAGCACTTTGAGGTAATCACGAAGTACCGTCTAGGTCTTCCGAATCAATACCACTGGCCGAGCGCTCATAGGTGGCTACAAACACTCGCTCTGAAATTCGACAGGGAGAGAGAAGATCCGACGCATGATATTGAGACAAGAAACGATCCCATGAGTTTTCGATTTGCATGCATTCGCCTTCGTTGTGTCGCCTGCGGACAACCTTGTGAAGATGAGGAGACGCGCAACCCGGTGGAATGTCATGCTGGTATGATGTTTCCTTGTGGACATATCATTGGGAAATCGTGTCACGATATGCTCGTCTACAAATTCAAAGAGGAGGGTGCATCACCCATCTGCCCCTAGAACGGCCAACAGCAGGGAGATGCCGACCAAGATGTCAACCCGTGCACTCATCGCGTCGTCTACAACTGTGAACATAATGAAAGACTTATGGCCCCAATGACAGGCGACAAGATCAACTTCCCGGATGGCTTTCTTTTAGAAACCAACAACATCAATGCTATCCGTAGAGTCCCTAAAGATTGTCGAACATGTGAAACGCAAGCCCTTCTTGACACTTGGACGATAGAAGCACGCCTCGACACCATGTGGAAAAAGGTCTGGGCAGCAAGTGGTGAACTGCACGGTATCCAAGGCCAAGATAATTCTGATGTACTGAAGGGAACACGCGCATCAAACAATGTACTTTTGAGGAGAGAGTACTTCCACCATGACACTCTCGAAGAATTGTGGGAGGAGACGCCGACTCCCTATTATGAGGATGAAGATCCGGAAGCATATCGTCTTTCGACTGCTGTATTTTACCTTGTAGGAGTCGAGGACGAGGTAGTTCAGGACTCGGACCATGAAGACCATCCGATACCTGACCGACTACCTGATTTCGACATTACAGTGGAATCGGACAAAGAGCCTTTAGAAGAGTGGGAGTTGTAATCACTCGCAAAGTACGGAGTAATAGGGACTTGTACGGCGGAATAGGAACTCGTGCAATGAAGCTACTGTAAAACCGTGTATTAGAATAGAATAGTCTTCCCCCAGCGTTTTCTTGTTGATTCTTAATAAATGTCTTGTGGGGGCCATTTCCAGGATTGCCTGTCTGGGCTTGTCCGCTAGCAAACGTGCCTATTCATGCATCACAAGTTGAGCCAATGAAACAACAAACGTCATATTGAGATCGACCAGAATAGAATAAAAAACTTGGCGATATGGTCAAAGCAGGGCTGACGTGTTTGACGTGGCGCCTCTGACCGTAAGAAGCAACAGCAAATAAGACAAGTCTTGCTGATTCGAAGCAAATATGATGCTCGGATATGTCGGAATCAAGCGTCATGAGTGATCGACTCATGAAAACTCTTGGAAGTAAGCAGCACAAGCACGACACAAGCAAAAGGAATTGTGGATCATTCCTCGCTATTTCCGAAACGATACTACTCTGAACGAATCGCCAAGTCTCTTACCTTGCTTCTTTCATCTTTTTTATTTATTTCTGCGATCCCATCTCGTGATGGAAGCTCATAAAACCATCGTTGCTGGCGTCGCGGATAGAGTTAAACACTTTCACGCCCGCCAGGAGCCTTTCCGCTTATACCATGGATCAACTAACAGCACACGACACTCAACCCGTCGTGTCGACAACACTATCGACACAAGCAAGCTCAACCATGTAATCGAAGTGAACAAGGATTCCAAGACTATTATCGTTGAACCAAATGTTAGTATGGAAGTTCTCGTTGATGCGACTATACCGCTGGGGCTTGTCCCGCTGGTCGTTATGGAGTTTCCGGCTATCACCGTTGGAGGTGGCTTTTCGGGGACGTCGGGAGAGAGCAGTTCTTTTCGATACGGCGCTTTCGACGCGACTGTGAATTGGATTGAGATTGTTCTTGCAGATGGAAGTGTTACGCGTGCTTCAAAGACAGAACAGCCAGATCTTTTCTGGGGTGCTGCGTCTGCTTTCGGAACTCTCGGTGTTGTTACGTTGCTCGAGGTTCAACTGAGAGAAGCGAAGGAGTATGTTGAGCTCAAGTATCGGCTTGCGAGGGGACCGTCTGAGTCGGTCAAGATCATTAAGGAGGAGTGTAAGAGATGGGAGAATGATTATGTGGATGGGATTGTTTACTCCAAGGATACGACTGTTGTATGTGCTGGACGAATGGTGGATGAGATTCCCATCAGCGCAACGCCAAGACATTTGAACCGACGGAAGGATAAGTGGTTTTACCTGCATGTTGAAAAAGTTCGAGATGGATTGCGGATGGGATCAGTCACATGCGTCGCCGACTATATCCCATTAAAAGATTATCTTTTCCGATACGATAGGGGCGGTTTCTGGGTCGCCAAATACGCATTCGATTACTTTGTTACGCCGTTCAACAGGTTGACGCGATACCTTCTGGATCCCCTACTTCGAGCACGCGTCATGTACTCTGCAGGCCACAAGAGCAACCTTTTGGACTACTACATGATTCAAGACGTTGGGGTTCCTTACAACAGTGTGCCCGAGTTCCAAAACTGGCTGGACAAGCAATTCAGAATCTATCCCCTCTGGATATGTCCTTTAAAAGTACGGCGAGAAGATCCAGACTCAGGATACGGTCTACACGCAGAATTCGCAAAGCCCGGAACAGTGAATCTCATGAACTTTGGAATATGGGGTCCTTTGCAAGGAAATCGGCGGGATGCAATTCGACATAACCGCGCCCTGGAGCAAAAAGTACAAGACTGCGGAGGAAAGAAATGGCTGTACGCCCAAGCATACTACACAGAAGAGGAATTCTGGTCACATTACAATAAAGAAGCATATGATGCGCTAAGAGCAAAGTACGGAGCCTCGTATCTACCGAATGTATACGATAAAGTCAAAGTCGATATGGAGGGAGACGAAAAATTGATGAAGTCAACCGCAACAACAGGATGGCCGATAAGAGGATTGAGAGGAGTGTACAAGGCGGTGTTTGGAGGAGATTATCTGCTACAGAGGAAGAACGAGGAGCCTGCAGAGCAGAAGTGAAGTGTTTTGTTAATGTTAATGCACAGCTCCGACCGAGCACGATAGACAATTTGATACTCTGGGCAAGTCGCCTTTGTTATGAATACATTTTCGTCCTTATTCCGCCCTGAAAGGACCCATTGAACCGCCACCTTTTCTCCCGCTCAACTCCTTCATCGACTCAACCTCCTTTCCATCTCTAAGCTCCTTATAACGAGAACCAATGCTTGGTCTTCCAGATGGTTGACCGATGTATCCGATCTCAGTCGAGTTGGCAGCTACCATGTCGCTTTCGAGGGTTCTCTCTGGGGATTTTCCTCGTGTGGGGAGCATGATGTAGATGCCGGCTGCGATTACACCTGCTGCTGCGGCGATGGGCATCCTGGGGCCGTTAGAGAGTGATACAGATGGGGGGGAGAGATGGTACCAGTTTTTTCTGATGGCTTCTGGGCCACCGGGTCGTGCAGGTGGGGGCTGCTGACCTCCTGGACCGCCGAGGTTGTCGTCAGGATAGACATGTGTTGGGTTTGTGGTTGCGAAGCGGATTTGGGGGCGGAGGAGTGGGATTCGCACCACAGGACGAAGGATTAATCTCATGGACATTTTCACTTATTCTGATGCAGCAACTATGATCAAGTATCAATCAAGTATGAAACAGAAAGAAACATCATCAATTGAGAGAGCTTAGCTATTTAAGGGGGTTCAGGCAATGACATGTATGATGGAGGGATGACGTGGTGAGCTATAGCATCAGAAGCTTCCCCGCGTCAGAATATCTGGAGATGTGTAGCCATTGACGATTATTGGATGTCATTGTTGGTGAATTGACGTTTTGGGATGGAGGCGGGAAGTGAAGCATGTGACGTGTGGATGCAGAGTCTGGGGATTGGATTGGAAATACCCGAGATATCAGGATTGGATGTTGATGAAGGATAACCGGTTGTATTGGGAGTGTTAACGGTAGCTATGATATGATATGGTTGAGATGCCTGTTGGATACAGAGTAACTATTGAAATAGAGCCTGCTTCAATTGAGAGAAGGCGTCAATGGGAGAAACTGAGTTATCTTATCTATCCATCAATCGCCTTCACTTCGTTTGGAATATATATTGATTGCATCATGGTTGCCGACTGAGACCCATCATCTCCCACCCTGTAACCGGCGTGGGCACCGGGAATTGTGGGACCCGACCGGTGGGCTTGATGAGTTCCGGACCATGGCCTGCTGATGCGATACGGACCATGATAGATACGGGATACGAATAGAACACCGCGGGTCTCCGACAGGAAAGAAGATCGCTTCAAGTCCCTGGCCTCAGCTGGAATTCGATGAGAATCATCACTATCAATCCATTCCGGCCAGTCACGCAGAATTAACGTCGAACAAGAGGTAAAAAGAGCATAGTCCCTAAAGATTCCGGAAGCAGAGTCAAAATTGATCAGTGAGACGATTTTAGCAGTCGAGAATGGACTCCGGGGCTGTGTGTGTCGAGAACCGAATGATGGACTGATTTTTCGGAGAATTTTGAGTGGGTTCGGTAGACGCCGGGTCCGATGATCAGATCATCCAGGGACAACAGGTTCTGAGAATGCCATTCACAATCATCGCATTTACAGATATGATCAAGAAGAGCCTCAATTAAATGTATTCATGTCATCTATACGCCGTAAGGTAAATATACATATGCACATGTTAACATTATAAAATATACATCTTATTGCTAGGAAATAATTAGGAATATACATCATATAC
>PVQB02000481.1:0-21032 GCA_002980475.2 Fusarium beomiforme | reverse complement strand
ATTTTTCAGTCTTTTACAAATACTAATCTGCTAAGCAGTTTAAGTATCCTTATATAGTAAAAATGGCAATTAACGTCTTATTAGTCCCTATAATAGCTGCTGAATGTAAGAGACCATTTTCCTCTACTAGTAGTATAGTCTCTCCTTAGCGGATTCGTTTAAATGTAAGCATAATTGCAGTTACCTAAACGGTTAGGTTATAGCTGAAGGTAGGACTTCTAGAAGGATATAACGGGCTGCTAAAGGAGACGAGTGGCGAAGTGGCTGGGGTAGTTACTTAGTGGTTAGTGCATATCGTATTTAGAGTGGCAGATAGAAGCATCTATTTATATCTACATGTAGCCTACCTCTACCTATCTACATTCCGTTTTATGACTAAGCATCTATATCTATCTACCTTGGGTGTCGGTAGATAGATGTTGATAGATTCCCCACCCTGCTCGTGGCTGACTTAAAGCTTCCCGATATTGAGTGTCCCGCTCTATGACTTGTTGTAGATGGATAGATGCCTCAGATGTTAGGGCCTGGAGCGTTCCTTGTGGCTTCTTGGCACTAGGTTTTGCTCCTGCTCTGTTCGCCTGTTCCTTTATCCGCATGTTGACCTGGAGCCATCTGCTACCTTCACGAGAAGGAAAGAATCGTTGACATGCGACATGTTCCTCCCATGGTAGCTCGTAAGCGGATACGGGGCAATTCGGTGCTGGTCTTCCCCTGCCTCGTGGGTTTATCTATTGATGCTTTTCAGTGTAATGTTTTTATATCTTTTGGACGCGACGAACAATATGGCTGTAAGCACGACATTTCAAAACATCTGGTTTTGGCGGCGTAAGATACGGGATGGGTTGAATTATATCCGTTGGGTACTGTAAATAGTGACGTAGGTCGTCCCGACTGTGGAGAATATTCGGAATCTGTTTTATCTTCTCTACCAGCTCCTGTCGACGCTCTGGCTGTATATCGCGATGTTGTGTGCTCAAATGCGTAGCAACCTTATCGGCTATAGAGGCGAACGCACAAACCTGGCACACGAGAAGACGGTATGTAGAGAGAAGAACATAGGGATAAATTGCACGGCATGGTTCAGATTGCAAGTTTGAAGCTGTCATAGTGACTTGGTTACCTATAGTAGAATCTAAATAACAATTGAGCTTAGATTAATAATGAAACCATTTAGAGCATGCTATACTCCTATAGCACTTTACGCGACAGGTCGCGTCGCGTTCTGCGGCAAACGCCTGACAAACCCCTGCTCTGATCAGCACTACTATTCCTGTATATGGATGTGACAAAGTCAAATCAACTTTACACCCTGGCAATAATCAACCCTACTAGGTTTAAAGTGGGTCAATAAAATCAACTCTAGTAGAGTTGATTTGGTCATTGGTTACTAGGGCGAAAAGTCATTAGCTACTAGGGATTGACTACTAGGGGGAAAAAGTTCTTATTATCATTGACTTACTAGGAACGCGAAGGGATCAGTAGAATCATCGTTGGTTGGGAGAAAATTCGTGGTGGAGACTGCCCGTCATGGTGGACGCAATAGGGGCCGAGATCGTAGTGGAGCAGGATGATGCCCCCTTTTCGACGCCAAAGAGACCGAGTCGAATGGTGAGGCCAACGAGTAAGGTCCGAGACACGGCGCGACAATTGGAAGATACGGCTATAGAAACGCGACGAAACACTCGACTGGCGATGCGAAACGTACCGGCTGAAGAACAGATCGACCGACCGACCGAAACCCGAAAAAGTAGCGGCAGCGGCAGCGGCAGTAGCGATGGAAGAGCAATGCTGCAGAAGGCGCTGGATCTCCTGGCAGAGTCGCGTAGGGAGACTAAGAGGCTGCAGGAAGCGCTGAAGGAACGATCATATGCTGACGTCACACAACTGACTCCGTTCTTACCCCACAACGATTCGAGAACCTTAGCCGCTCCTCCGAACCCTACAGACGTGCTCTACTGCACGATTGACGTTTCAAGACTAGGAGAAGATGAGACTAGGCTTTCAGCCGGGACGATCCGAGCGACAGTGGAGAACGAAATCCGGTCCGAACTGGATAATCCCACGTGGAGATGCCGAGCGGTGACTAAGGACCCAAAGAATCCCCACCGCATCAGGATCACCTGCAGGGACGAGAGCGAGCATGAGATTGTGAAACGCATAGCGGAAACAAAGCTGGCTCCAGGAGCCCGCATCCTACGAGACGACCTGTACCCTATCAGAGTGGATAATGTCAGCCGTATTGCGGTGCTAGACGAGAGGAACGAAGTCCGAGCTGAGATCACCGAGATGCTCGGCCGAGAAAATGATACCAAGGTTGTAAAGATAGTATGGCTTAGCAAGAGAGATATCCCCAAGGCGTACGGCTCGATGGTCGTATACCTTAAGAAGCGTTCCGAAGCCAGGCGATTCATTAGCGAAGGGTTTTTCGTGGCTGGAGGAGAATCCGGCACCACAAAAGTGTTCGAGCGTCGTGACCGACCAAAACAGTGCTACAATTGCCAGCAGATCACGAACCACAAAGCCTACCAGTGCGACCGATCGCAAGTTTGCGGCAAGTGTGCGCGAGAAGGTCATCACCATAGCAGATGCGCAGAAACGATCCTAAGATGCATCCCGTGTGGGGGTCCACATGAGTCGTTCAGCAGAAACTGTCAGAAGCTCTATCCATCACATCATGAATAACGTATTTCGACTGTTGCAACTGAACGTTGGGAAGCAAGGGCTAGTACATGAGAGCTTAATAAACGACAAAGACATTCAAGACGCAACCGTGCTGGCCATCTAAGAACCCCATGCGCAAAGGGTCCAGGGGAAACTATTGACCACGCCGATGGGGCATCACAGGTGGGTCAAAATGGTACCGACGGCCGAGAGAGAAGGTAGATGGGTGATACGGAGTATGCTTTGGGTGAGCAGAGAGGTAGAAGCGGAGCAGCTGTCAATAGAGTCCCCAGATGTGACGGCAGCGGTCATCCGACTGCCAGATCGTCTGGTCTTCATGGCGTCTGTATACGTACCGGGGGGAGATGCCCAAGCTCTACAGGACACGTGCGGTAAGCTTGGCAGGGCCATCATGGAGGTGAGGCGGAGGTCAGGGAGAACGGTGGATGTGGTGATTACCGGCGACTTCAACCGGCACGACCAGATGTGGGGAGGGGACGATATTTCGGTGGCAAGACAGGGCGAGGCGGATCCGATCATTGACCTTATGAACGACTTTATGCTCAGGAGCCTCCTCCGCAGAGGCACGAAGACATGGCAGGGCAGAAATTACAAAACAACCATTGACTTGGTTCTGGCTTCCGAAGAGCTTGCAGACGCAACTATCAAATGCGCGGTACATGGCACAGAGCACGGATCAGATCATCGCACGATAGAGACGGTGTTCGACATTTCAGTCCCAGCGCCGAAACAGGAAGAAAGGCTTCTGTTCAAGAATGCACCTTGGAAGGAGATCAATAGCAGGATTGTGGACACGCTGAGAGTTAGGCCAGTGGGAAACACGGTGCAGCAGAAAACGGACAGGTTGATGTCGGCTGTGCTGGAAGCAGTCCAAGCACTGACACCCAGAGCCAAACCATCGCCATATGCAAAGCGGTGGTGGACCCATGACCTCACACAGCTGCGGCATATATACACATACTGGAGAAATCGAGCCCGAGCCTCAAGGCGGGCGGGACAGAATGCTAAAGATCTGGAAAACACGGCAAAGGCTGCGGCGAAGCAGTACCTCGATGCCATACGGCAGAGGAAGAACAATCACTGGAAGGAGTTTCTAGCGGATAACGACAACATCTGGAAAGCAGCCAAGTATATGAAGTCTGGGGACGATGCGGCTTTTGGGAAGGTACCCCAACTCGGTAGGACGGATGGAACAAAAACGACAAATCATCGAGAGCAAGCTGAAGAGCTTCTTGCCAAGTTCTTCCCGCCACTACCGGACAACATCGAAGACGAAGGGCTGCAGCATCGGAGAGCCCCTGTAACGATGCCGGACCTGACTTTAGAGGAAGTGGAGCGTCGGCTATGGGCGACAAAATCATGGAAGGCGCCAGGGGAAGACGGTCTACCAGCGATTGTCTGGAAGCAGATTTGGCCATCGGTCAAACATGACGTCCTTGACATCTTTCAAACATCACTAAAAGAAGGCGTTATACCAAGACAGTGGAGACATGCTCGAATCATCCCACTGAAGAAGCCAGGCAAAGATGATTACACGATCGCGAAAGCCTGGAGACCGATCTCGCTTCTCGCTACGCTGGGCAAGGTGCTGGAGTCGGTTGTTGCCGAGAGGATCTCCCATGCGGTCGAGACTCACGGACTTCTTCCGACCAACCATTTCGGTGCGCGCAAGCAGCGGTCGGCAGAGCAGGCCCTCGTACTCCTACAAGAGCACATATTCTCAACATGGCGCTCCCGTCACGTTGTGAGTCTCATCAGCTTCGACGTGAAGGGCGCATACAATGGTGTATGTAAGGAGAGATTGCTGCAGCGGATGAAAGCAAGAGGGATCCCTGAAGAGATTTTACGCTGGGTGGATGCATTTTGCTCCGAACGAACCGCGACCATCATGATTAATGGACAAAGTTCCGAGAGCAGGCCTCTTCCGCAAGCAGGACTCCCGCAAGGATCGCCCTTATCACCGATGCTGTTCCTATTCTTCAATGCGGATCTCGTACAGACCCAAATCGACAGGAATGGCAGAGCCATCGCATTTGTTGACGACTACACTGCGTGGGTGTCTGGGCCCACAGCCCAGAGCAACCGGAGAGGCATACAAGCAATAATCGATAAAGCTCTGGACTGGGAGAAGCGCAGCGGCGCAACGTTTGAAGCTGAAAAGACGGCGATCATACACTTTACTAGATACACAGGCAGGGTAGACTCGGAACCGTTTACCATCAAGGGCGAGAAAGTCTCTCCCAAAGACCAAGTCAAGGTCCTTGGGGTCGTCATGGACTCTCGCCTGCACTACAAACAGCACATGGCCAGGGCAGCGACTAGGGGCCTAGAAGCTGCAATGGAACTGAAACGCCTGAAGGGGATGGCTCCCTCGACAACAAGACAGCTCTTTACAGCCATGGTAGCTCCCGTGGTAGACTATGCCTCCAACGTCTGGATGCATGCGTGCAAGACAGCGTCGGCATATGCCATCCATCGTGTGCAAAGAATAGGAGCACAGGCAGTCATAGGATCATTTACAAGCGTGGCTACAGGGGTAGCTGAAGCGGAAGCTCACATAGCGACCATTCATGAACGGTTCTGGAGGAGAGCAAGCAAACTTTGGGTAGAGATTCATACGCTGCCGCGGACTAACCCAGTCAGAAACCTCTTACGAGGGATCAAAGCTTTTCGGCGCTTCATATCTCCTCTGAGACGCATTGCAGACGTATGCAGAGAGCTACCAAGAAATACCACGGAAGTCATTCAGCCGTTCGCCCTCGCACCGTGGGAGGCACGTATGCAAGCCGTGCTGAGCGGACAGGAAGGGGAAGACGAAGACCAGATCAAAGAACTAGCCAAAGCAAGATGGGCGGTCAGAATAGCGACAAGCAGCTCCGCGAGGAACGATCTCGTTGGCATGGGAGGAACCGTTCGGATTCCCGTATCTGTGGCGAGGGCCGGCAAGATCATTGAGAACTTTTCGGTCACGCTGGGCACGAGAGAAGAACACAACCCGTACGCAGCTGAATTGGCAGCTATCGCCCATGGGCTTAACTGTCTGCCGGAGATGAAATATCGAGTCGTTGTGATCTTGACGAGTAACAGATCGGCGGCACAAGCTATAGAAAACCCTCGCCAACAATCAGGTCAAAGCCATATTCGGAGGATATATGATGCCATAGGGAAGCTCCGAGAAGACGGAAACAGAGTCAATCTCATCTGGCTACCATCTGGTGGTGAACTCAAAATCCAGAAGATAGCCAAGATGTCAGCCCGTCATGCGACGGAGCCATACGCCACGCCGCGGAAAGGGGCGATCAAAGCAAAGACTACAATTCTCAGTGGAATAAGGACAGGCCGGCGGAACGAGAGAAAGCTACCAGATGGAGTTGGCAGGCATTCAAAGAAGGTCGACCTAGCTCTACCCGGAAAACACACCCGTCTACTCTACAATCAGCTATCGTGGAAAGAAGCCAGCGTGTTAGCACAGCTCAGAACCGGAATGGCGCGACTAAACGGCTATCTCTATCAGATTAGAACAGCACCAACAGATGAATGTCCATGCGGACAGGCAAAGGAAACGGTAGAGCACTTTCTCTTTCGATGCGTAAAATGGACAGCACAGCGCAAGGAGATGATGTCCCAATGTGTAGAAGAAAAGCATGGCAACCTATCCTGTCACCTGGGAGGTAAGGCAGCGTCGGATGGACAGAAATGGGCACCGAATATGGAAGCGGTGCGAGCCACGATCAGATTTGCGATCGCTACAGGTCGCCTAGAGCAAAGATGACAAGACCAATGAGCTTCCGATTACGAAAACACACTTACTAACAACATCTACCCTTCGTACAACCAAAAGCAGGCACCGCTTCAGCCGCCGAAGATAGGAAACTGAACACTTGGAGGAATTGGGCTTCAAGTTGATCTGCTACCACGAACCGATACGGGGATCTAGAAGGAGAAGAATGAAGAGACAGAGAAGAATAAGGCAGGAAACGTAGGGGCTCTGCGAGATCAAGACATCAATTGGCGAAATGTATGTATTGTTAGTTTTTAGAGCCCTATGGGCGGTGGCCTACCGGGCGTAATAGATCTGTCTGTCTGACTACTAGGAATCAGTATCGGGCTTCTGGAAAGTGTACGGGCCAAATATTCTTGTTCCGACCCAGACCTAAATCCCCCGGAAAAACCAAAAGAGAGAAGTGCATGGGCCAAACAAAATGTTATTGGATACCATTACCAGTGCTAATTGGTACAGTAGGATCAATAATGTTCATGGGTATACTACCGCTATAACTCATGAAATTCGGTAGCGCCTGTGGATCCCATTAGTGTCTCGCTAGCCCAATTAGGAAGGTAATTCAATGAGGCTCTTCCCCGCACATATCAAACCGGTGATCCAAAATATGCAGCCCTGGATTCAATTTAATCGCGCACCACTTTTTGCATCGCAATTGAAGTCATTATAATACATACTATATATCAAAATGACTGGTGAATCGAGCTCTGTCCGGCGGTATAATTCTGGGGCCGGGCGACCGGCCAAAGCCGCAAAACCTGGGCCGAAAATAAAGTCAATCCAGGATCGGATCTATAAGGTCAAAAAAGCCGGTTAGGCGGAAGGAAGAGTCTCACCCAAGGGCTCGCCGGCTTGCCGTTGTAATGTTTATCATCACCGCATTTTCGATCCTGATCATCACAAATCAATTGAGGGGTACAGAAGACCTACGCAGAAGGAAGCTGCTGCTTACTTACAAGTTAAACAGCAAACAATTAGTGATTGGTATAGGCATGATATTATCTCAATTGAACAGGAAAAACGAGCTTATTCCCCCGTGTGGCCACAGCTCGAGAAGCAATTGTTTGAAGACTTCATCCAGCTGAGACTTCAACAGCGCGCTGTATCAACTGCATGGTTCAGAAAACGGGCAAAAGATATATTCACATCATCAGTATCGTCCGAAGAACAAACTGTACTATTTACATTCTCCAATGGCTGGTGGGCAGGCTTCAGGAGGCGATATAATATCATCAAGCGCAGAGTCACAAAACGGGCTACTCAACAACCTGAAGCTTATCGCGAGATATGTGGATCTTTCTGTAAATTCATCAAGCGCGTACAACACGATCAACAATTATCACCATTGAAACAGCAATTATCACCCAAAATGGATATTGAAAACATCCGTGATACGCCCCGAAGACGCTTTAAACAACGGTATACTTTAAATGTTGATGAGACGCCTATAGCCTTTGAAATTGACTCTGGAGATACCTGGGATTTACAAGGCTCCAAAACTATATCGGTAAAGACTGTACGCAGTGGGTGGGAAAAGCGGCAGGCAACGGCGATTTTGTATATCTTTGGGGATGGCGTTTGCCGGCTTGAACCTACGATTATATTTAAAGGTTCCCCAAGCGATAAAAGCAGGATATTTAAAGATGAGGGTAATCAGTACGCTCCGGGGATCAGGGTGATATATAATGAACACGCATATAATAACGAAGACCTGATGGAATCGTGGTTGAAAGAAGATATCCCGACCGTCAAATCAGCAACTGAGGACTTCCTTTTGGTGATGGATGCCGCCTCTTTCCACCTTACGGACCGGATCAAGGTCGAAGTCAGGAGACAGCTGTTGACTTCAGCTCTTATCCCGGCCGGCTGTACGAGCTTATTACAGCCGTTAGATACGACAATAAATAGACTATTTAAACAGTTTTATCGTGAGGAAATGGATATATATGAGTTAGAAGAAGAACGGAAAGGAAAGACCTATTGGACGATCAGCGAAAGAAGAATCATGACAACGTGGATTGTCCACAGAGCTTGGGAGAGGATAAAAAAAGAACGGGATATAATAAGAGACTCGTTCCTTCGAGCAGGAATAACTACAAGACCAGACGGAAGTCAAGATCATCTTATTTCCATCAAAGGAATTGAAAATATCGACTTTTCAGGCTGGGAGAAAGCTGGGGATACATCTATTAAGTCAGAAGAGCTTGTGGACCGGCTGTGTGACGAAGAG
Organism: Fusarium beomiforme; assembly: GCA_002980475.2. Taxonomy (NCBI): domain Eukaryota; kingdom Fungi; phylum Ascomycota; class Sordariomycetes; order Hypocreales; family Nectriaceae; genus Fusarium; species Fusarium beomiforme. Next base: position 12,339 of record PVQB02000481.1, on the reverse strand, counting down.
GAGCTTTCCTTCGGTCCCGACGAGGAATATGACGAAGATACCCTCATTTTCACACTCAGACGATTGAAAGTCTCTCAATTACGGCAAATGGCTTCTTTGAACAAGATTTCCTCGTTAGGGAAGAAGTCTGACCTTATTGAACGTCTGAGAAGTCATTTAACTACTATAGAAACAGTTGGGGACTCAATTACAGTCCAAATCGAGGATCCTGACGTTGTATTCGCAGTAGAAGATAGTCATAGTTAGTCCTGACTGTCAAATTGATCATCAACCCAGAAAAAAGCCTCCCCTTCCTGCCACTCGCGATAACGGCCGAGTCTTTGATCGAATTTATTCCACCTTTTTCCCCTGCGTTCAGGCTTACAAAAACACCATTTTCCCATCTTCAGGACATCGTCAACTAATCGACAACTTCGTATTCTAACCCAACCGTAGTAGATATCGTTTTTCCTCAGGGAAATCCCTTGAGGTTGAACGGGCGAAGAGGGGAGTCAATAACCAAGGCGGTAGGTCTGTCTGATCTCGAAGCATTCGTCGTCATCGAAATCTTCGGTTACATCTGTGAAATTCATCAGGGTCGCCAAAAATTGCCTTTCTTTCGCATACGTATACATATGATATCAATAAATGCATTCCTAAAATTAGAAGTCATTGCGACCGTTAGAAGTCGAGATATCGGCGAGTTACCAAGGAGGGGAAGGACAGTGGAGGTTGGGTTCGCAAATTGGTGGTAACCACATACAGTTAGAAACTGCGGGCCCATTCCTTAGCTTAGACCCACAGGCGCTACCGAATTTCATGAGTTATAGCGGTAGTATCAATGGATGCTGATGGACTTAAGATACAGAATTTCATTGATCAAATAAACAAAACATGCCATATCATCTGCGCATTCATCTCTTACCTTCTGTCTCGTTGTAGGCTGCTAGTCCCATCAAGCGACCACAACACATTTGATGATACAGAGACGAGAGATTGCCATAATGGCAGAAAGCTTTGGCGTGAAACCTGCATACCGCTCCCACGTACCATCTGCCCGCACACTGAGAACGGTCAAGGAACTGACAAGGACGCTGTCATACTCTGTATCCTTAGTGAAATGGCCAAGGACAGAGATATATAGCTCGAGAACGGCAGTTTCTAGTAGATCAAGAAGTCTGACAATCTCGGGGGCTTCTGGAAGCCGTTCTCCGCGTCAATACGCTCTGCTTCTCGATTTCGAATATCTTTACCCTTGCTCTGGAATGCGTCGATGGCTCTCTGGAGTGTGGCCAGTGACTCGATATCTTGAGCCCTTGATTGTTCGAGACTTAGCCCCCTTACCACCTCAAATAGCTCACTTCCCGGTCCACTAAAGAATAATCGTTGATAACGGACTCCTGTTCTCTACGGACCGTTGCTCCTTTCCTCTTCCGTCATGGCAGCTGAGCGACGTCCACCTTTAAGTTCCATGTCCCAATTATGCTTGATCCTGAGATGTTCTCGAATCCGCCTCAGCTCTGTGCCCACATATGGGCAATCGGACTGAGACGATGTGCTTCGCTCTGGGATAAACTCACACCGAATACCTCCTGCGCCTGGCGGACCTAAAGCTGCAATTGGCGGTGCATCATCGGGCCTGGGTGGTAGATTATCTTGAACCTCCTGCTGGCTCTCAAAGATCATAAGCTTAGATGTTCACGCTTGTGCATCCTTGACAGCCCCAATACTAAGATTATGCGGCTTACTGCGAAGATGCATCTTGACTTGTTTCCCCGTAACCATAGTCTGGCATGTACGGCAGCAGAGAAGTTGACATTGTGGATTGTATATAAAGTACCCCATTGCAAACGAATTTAATAAAATTAAAGTCTTTGAGCTTCGAGCTCTATTAGCTCCTATGCAGTATTAATACCTTCCTTAAACCCCTTTATTTTACATTGAAAGGTAAGTACGACCTAGATGAAATAATACACATATCTTTCGCTAAAATTTCTCTGCACATCCTAATAAAGGTAGCTAAATAGCGGAATCTCTGAACCCCCCCAAATCCAAGCCACGCATGCCATTCTCGACTAATTCGCCGATACTCGGCCTTTGCGCTAGCAATATGCCCAGGTGCTTTCTCTAGTCCCCGCGCATATGTCAGCCCGGCTATCTTAGTCGAATGAGCCGCCATCTCATCGTTCCACGCCCACGAAACAGCCTCGATGAAGTCCCGCTTAAATTTAGCTTGCTGCAAATGCCGACGTGAGATCGCAATGGCTGCATGACGCCACATCTGGATATTCGTATCTGTTCCAAAAGTGAGTTTGAAAGCGCGGGTCAGCGTAACACTGAGCCGTGTAGCCGACCACGGACCATCCGAGGTGACAGCTGCTACTGAATCAGTTTCGGCTTTGTCGGTTGTCAATTTCCGCAATATGCGAGAAACCTTCTTTCTTTCTTTGCGAGCTTCCTTATCATTTACCTGTAGGTACGGCAGAGTGTCTTTTTGTGTCCCATGATGACGATAATAACTGCGGGACGGAAAACTCGCCCCAGACGTATGGCCTGGATCCTTGCTTGAAACCGAGAATCTTGACTAGCTGGGAAAGCTGACTGAGGAATGGTACTATGAGCCAAACATAATATAGAAGAAGTTCCCCAACCTCGCTCGGTAGGTACCGATGTATAATCTTGGTTGTGCCAGTAACGCTATATCCCTTGTGGTAATATGTCACGAAGCTAACAAGGCCATTTTCAATGAATATATTTCGGCGGCCCCCCGACCCGTCTCTAGGGTTGGAATGCTGAATACAAAGCAGTTCCGTCCCACGTGTTGGCTGGCCCCCGGTGATATGCACAAGAAGTAGCAACCGCTCGAGGAATGCGTTGACTGTAGATAAGTATCGAATTACAGTTTGCAACCTCCATTTTCCAGTTTGTTCATTCTCGAAGAAGTCCCGTCGAAGAAAAGTTTCTTTGAGTATTCGGTCAAGGATCCACCTCCGATGACCATGCAAGACCTCGTTCTGGGGATGACAAGTGAAGTTCCAACTTGGGTCCCCTTCCGACGGATCATCCACGATTGATCGCAGGCTAAATTGGGGCACAATACCCTTTCTCTCTGTGCCAGGTGGTACCAAGAGCAAATCTGCTAATTGTTTCTGCGCCGCCTCTACTTCTGCAGCAACTAGGTCACACAGTCCAGTCATCGAGAACCGCATTTTTTTTGTAGCTCAAAGTCTCGTTGTCGTCCGACCACATGATGTAGCCAAGACTTGTCGTATTATCTTTTATGGCTTTGCCGTATGCACGAAGCTTCAGTGACCAGCTTATCGGCGGCCTCGAGTCTTTTGTCATAAACCTGTCTTGCATTTCTTCTAGTGCGTAAGCCGGGAAGTCTGCTTCGTCGAGTTCGACAGCGAGAAGCGCCTTTTCAACAACAAGAAGCTGGCCCATCTTGATGAGTGCCGATAACTTCGGAGTAAACTCAGCAGCCTCTGACAGTTTCTACGCATTGCCGGATGTCGCATCTTGGCGAATTCCCATTACTGCCAGAAAGCTAACGACTATGCTATCATAAACATCGCCATATAACTTGTGATCTAGGAGCGAAACCATCAGAATAAGGCATCTATCATCCAGTCTCTTTCTGTGTTCCTCAGAGTGATCGAGATTCTGTCCATCGCCGCTGACGGCACTCATTTCTGACGCTGTGCGAACGGCATCCATCATCGCTACAACCTGCCCTTCAGTAAGCCGGTAATGTAATTTTGGGCCCGTCTTTAGCCATGCCAGGCGAAAAAGATAGCACATTAAATGCTGAAGGACGCGGCTATATTTTTTATACGTATCTTCTCTTAGGTTGTGGATTAGTGGCTTGCGGGACGAGCGACCAGCGATAAAAGAGTTGAGCCGATGTTGGTCGAAAGCATTCAACATGCCATCCTGAAGCGAGATCCGTGATCGGGTGATCACGCGCGAAAGAGAAGCAAGAAGAATGGAGAGTAAAGTTTCAGAACTGCCTGGGGAGCCTAGCTCATAGGACGTGGCTAGGTTTGGAATTGGAACTAGAGCGGTGACTTGAGCCAGTTCTTGTTTGTGGGGCTCTAGGAAACGGGGCCATTCCGTGACACGAAGCCACTGGGATTGATGTCTAGGGTCGGAAGATAGAAGGTTTATGTCAAAGTCAGTCTGGTTTGATATTGCTGAGTTTACGTTTTCTTGCTGGGCAAGCTGAAGGTTTATGATGTCCTCGAGTCCAGTTTAAGCAAACGCAGGGCTGATATTGGTCGCGCTACTTTCTGCATCAAATCCAGATGGGTTTTCCTCCATGTCCTCGTGAACTTTGCGGGCCTCGACGAAATACCTACATCGTGAACCGTGAAAAAGGGTTTGACAAGAGACTGGAGTCCGGACCAGACCAGCCTGGGCCAAACCCTTGATCCCTCCAACCTCTCCCCTTCGTCGGCGCCCCTGTTGGCGCAATGGTTGCTTATGAACCTTTTTGAGGTGATCTTCTATTGCTGTACGACCTCGGCAGACATACCGGTCTCGACCATCTTGACAAAGTAGACAGTAAATTCTATCGTGGAAAACACCAACGAACTGAATCGGAAGGTCGTTCGGCAGCGGCCGCACCTTACTGAATATCTCATCCGCGTCTCGTATAAGAGGTAGATGATCAAAACTTCGCTCAAAAAGCTTGATAGCAGCGACCTTCAAAGCACGCATCGCATTGCGGTGCTGTCGGACATGCTGGGCAATATTGGTTTGTGGTACAACGCCACACTGTTTGCAAACAACGATACGCCAAGAAGCATCGTAGTAAAAGAGATCTTCAAGTTCTATCGTGGAAGGCGGCTATAATCTACTAGCCGTTCGATGACATGAGCTTGTAAAGATTGTTGGAAAGAAACCTCAGATTGAAATTACAGTAAAGAGGGTGGATAATGTATGAAAGGTAAAGTACGCGTTCACACGCGTATGTGACGGGGGTGCAGACCGTCGATCGAAATGGGGCAAATAAGTTGGATTACATGGGTATAAACCGGAGATAGACAGACACTTGAGAAGTGGACAGGGGTAGGCGACAATTAGGGGTACACGACAATTAGGAATAGAAGAGTAGGCTATGGTTGGAGACAACTGCAGAACTCGAAACCAGAAGCAAACACAGCGCTTGAACTCGCTCCTGTACTGTCGTTCAGAGGCTTGCCTCATGACAAGCTCGAAGGGCGCCTTGTAAGGGCGATCTGGAAACCTGCCTCGGAGCCATCTGCGCACACTGACATCAGTATATCTCACCGTCTCTTTGCAACGGTCAAATAAGCGGTCAAGTGCTGCTGTGATCGAGATAAGTTTACATTCGGCCTCGGCCGAACTGATCAGTTCCTGCCCATCATGAACCCCTAGCCAGAAAGGCTGATTATGTGTCAAAGATAATTCTGTTAGCGTGACTAGTATATCACGGCGCGCCGCACCGGAGGCCTCCTCCCAACGAGTGCGACGCATCCAATTTGTCAATAACTCTTTTGGAGGCGCAGCATCACTTGAAGGCGAGACATTTAGTTGCTTTGACAATAACTCGCGCTCCTCCGAGAGTAGTTCTTGTGCAAAGTCCCGGATCGAATCAAGCGTTGCTTGTAAGAACATATTACTTCTCAAACTTCCTTGCCGCGTCTGCTGACATCTGTAGACACAATCCAAGGTCGGAGAATGTCGTTTGCTTTCCAGCTTTGAAAGGTGAGGTTTCCTTCAATATGATCTCGGAGCCAATGCTTTCCTTTCGCGCCTATTCTCGAGATTTCCTGTCTATGTGACTTCATGAGATGCTTTGACAGCACCTCGTAACTTCCAGATCGTAGCTTGCAGTGCTTGCAGGCTGAACCGCGTTGCAATGCTAGATGTGGATGTGGTATAGATCCATCAGGTCGTGGTATCAGAGTATCAGGGTCGGCAAGTCGCAAAGACTGAATAAATTTGTTGATGTTTCGACGATCTGACTTGGGTATACTGTGTCTTTCTCCAAGATGTCGTCCAATGCGGTCACCATCATTCTTTAAAGCGAAGCCACAGCGCATGCAGATGATAGCCGATTGAGAAATGTCGTAATGTAACTTTAGTGTTTCTAGTCTCTGTAGTTGCCTGGTAGTGATTCTTTGGGTCACCAGAGGGACTCTGGGGGTTTGTGAGGATATGCTTCTGGAATGTTATTTGAGAGAGCTTTGACAAGATGTTATCGGTAACTTACGATTCCGAATGCCTATTGAACTCTACTGGGACGGCACGGACCATCGCGCTGGGAACGGGCCCCGTTACGCGTTTTTGTAAACATGACCGATCCAGGAACGGGCCCCGTTCCAAGTCAGAAAGAGAGGGTAGGATTTTTAGAGTTCTGATTGGTCTAAAATCTGGAACGGGCCCCGTTCCTGACTAGAATCCTTGAGTAGAAAGCTTTCTATTTAGTTTCCTCCCTTACAAGTCATAAAATAGCTATATATAAGATTAATAAATACTATTATTATATACAGAAATAGTATGCTTGCTGTCTTACCTTGCCTAGTATATTAAGCTTTATATATTTTATTTGTAGTAAGATATATAGCATGCCTTATAACCCTAGATTTTAGGGGCTACTAATTAAGAAAGCTAGGCAGATTCACTGTAGATTAAATGAAAGCTCGAGAACCTATTTTTATTTCTCGCTATTTTCTCATAGAACCAAACACATCCCCGTATAAAGCATGAAGGGGCGTGGTTGGTTGGGAAGATGTTATCCTGGCCAGAGATTATCCCCTTACCCAAACTGAAGGAAGAAATAATCCAACTGTCATCCATATCCCTCGTCAATTTGATTACCCCTCAACTTCATTGGAAATGCCCTGGACATCGATATGTCGTTAATAATACGCCGCCCACTCTAGTTACAGAGGGCCGCCCTTATTAACCTCGGGTTCCAGAGAAGGAGTTTAGACAAAGATGACCTTCTGGTTGCCGAAGGCAGAGCAGTACTGGTTCTGGTTGATGTTGTTCTAAATTATTCAGTTAGCGTAGTTCTTCTAAGATCACTTGCTCTTCGCATACTCCTTGGGCATTGTTGGCGCAGCAAACAATGGTACTTTGAACGTTGCAGCTGCCGATGTTCTTGTTGCACTCGTAGTAGCTGAAATAGCCTCCGTCATCGTACTCAGGGGAACAGCAGTAAGCAGAACCACCAGTGCAGGTGACGGTCTGCGTGTTGGTGCGATCGCCACGGTGTCCACGGTCACCACCACGGGTAGGAGTAGCAAGAGCACCGGTGGCGGCGACGAGAAGAGCGGCGATGGAGAACTGCATTTTGGGAGTTGAAAAGTGTTGAGATCTCAAAAAGAGAGTATTGAAGAGAATAGTAGATTGAAGTTGTTTGGCTGAGTAGTGAAGACTGAGTGAGTGATGAGGATAGATGGTTGAAGGGGGAAGAAGGCCCCCTTTATATATCCTTCCTGCCCTATTAGTTCTCACGAGTCTTTGTCATTTTTTTTCTCAACAACCTAACCACAGTCTCACCACTAGACGCTTTATTCCGCCTCTCAGATGGAACTTGAAGCTATTGAACTATTTTGCGGCCCTTACGCCATCATGAACACGTACATGATGCTGCCCAAGAGTTGGTGTCGCTGAACTCAATAAACCTCCCACCACTCGTCGAATAGCCAGAAAAGAAAGATGACAAGAGGCTAATTTGAGGCTGAATCTAGGTGTGGGTCTAGGTGGGCCCAGGCCGACAAACTTTGAGGCCGGGAGCCTGGACTGTTGCCACGTCGAAGGTGTGAAGCAGGCCCGATAGACCTGTTTACCCCGCTGCTGAACGGGTTGCCAAGGTATTAAACTTCGACACAATGGTAACTATCCTGAGCTCGTTCTAGGCCGACCGACAGGCCGAAGAACTTAAGGTTATCTGTTACATCTTGGCTCAACGTAGCTTCCTACAAGCAGCTGTAAGCACCAATGTAATTGCTATGATAGCAATTATAGCCCAGTCTTATGCCCTGTAGTATAATGTTTAGGTGCGACTGTTATATCATAATTGCTATAAGCGGGCGGAAGTTGATAATTTGAATCCCTTTGGCATAGCTGCTCACAAGCCTGCCTTTGGCATGTGCTTATGAGTAATTGTGAGGCATGTGCTTAGAAGTAACTATGAGGCATATGTTTGAGGGTTGGTAGCTGCAACCGAAGGTACAGGGCTTGGTTACCCCTTCTTCCGCAGCAAAGCCACCGGAGGGGGAGCATCGTGTTTATTCTCAATTAGCTGCAACCCTCCCGGTGCTGCGTTGCAGCCTTATGGGTCTCTGGAGGTAGTCCAATCTTTTGCCCTGTGGCGTGATAGTTAGGTGCGACCATGTTATCTGAGCGTCAAATTTAAGCCGAAGGCAGTAAACAGACTTAGCGCGCACGATGTTCCGACCGCCCAAGATCTGAGGGTCATTACCATATAATTAAGTCACCACGCATGTGCATATGCCTCAGCTGAATATGAAGAATAAGGTCCGTCGCCTATTAACGGGCAACTTCCGGAAAATAAGGAACGTTGATTGGAGAAGAGATATAAAAGTATAATAATAGAAATATTAAGTGCATAGCTATTTTAAATTCCGTGAGAGTGAGGAGTAGTCCTAGCTAGCCATAATTGATCAAAATTATGTCACATATAGTCATATGTGGCGGTAGGCAATGCCCAACGTTTCAAGGGGCTGATTTACCTTTTGGGCCGTTGTTGTTAGTCTGCCACCGAGTACCGAATACGAGGCTAAGGAAAGAATTCTGCACAAATACCGGCCTCCATCTCGTTTGTCCTGTCCACCTTTCAACATCTCGATCACTCTAGATCTCGCCATCCACTCGTTACAGAAGCACTCTGTCTTGTTCTACCCTCCATTCATCTTTCCACTACCTTTATCCACTCCCTCGCGCTAGTGATAAACATCAATCATGCACGCTTCCACTATCCTCTACGGGCTCGTCTTCCTGCAGGGCGCCATGGCGTCTCCGGTTGGTAACCTAGATGCTGCTGGCCTTGAAACTCGAGATATCGAGCCTAGGGCTCCGTCTCTTGGGGACTTGCCCTTCCCAAAGATACCATCCCTCAAAAAAAGTAAGTCGTGAATGGAAAGATTCGGGTGTTCAGTCTAACGGGAGATCACACCTGAAGAGGGCCAGGGCGGTGGTAGTAGCGATTGCTCGTCGAACCAACAGACATCGGTCTGCTCTTCGGGAAGCGCATACTGCTGTAGCCCTGATGGCAACGGTGGTAGGTAATCCGAATCCCCTTTTTACTACGCGAGGAGTCTTAAATATCCTACAGGTACCAAGTGTACTATCTCAGACTCTTGTAACGTCGATTCAAAGATCATTTGCTGCAACAATAACATGGGGGTAAGTGGCAGCCTCTTATCCTCAATTCAAGACTTACAAGTTACCTAGTATCAAATGTGCATTGGTGAGATCGACTTCAACATGCCCGTCACCATCAACATCAATATCAACGGAGGCGGAAAAGGCGGAAAGGGCGGGAAGTAGAAGCGTTCGTGTTGTCCGGAAGACGATGTCTCCGTATCAAAACGGGTCTGGCGGTGCAACTGACATAGGGCTAGGCTGCCCGCTACTTTCGTTTCTTACGTTCTTTTACCCTATTGAATACCCTGAAGGGTGGAGTCGTTCCATTCTAATTGTTGTAGTTTATGCAGTAAAAAAATACCACGCTCTTATATCTTTGTTTATAAAGCACACTGCCACGATCATGCACTGCCAGGTTATCGGGTCTGTAGGCGCTGACGGAGGCCAACGGATCTCGGCTTGAAGCAAGCTAGTGGAACCCGTCATCCAAACCTCCCAACTTGAAATGTGAGCCTCACCTCGAATTGCGGTGTTGCTGGCGACTTGAACGAGAGGTCGGAAGCCCGACGAGTCACAACTCAATCCTTGTAACTTTGACAGTAGCCCCGGCAGACCGGGTAGGGATTCGTGGCGCAGGTGCGCCGTTGCTGTCTCTCGGGAAGCTCCATCCACACCGTTTCCTATGGTGTTCTCAACTGCCGAGTCTCCAATCGGATCGTGGGTTCTAAGATGTACTAATTGATCGAAAAGGTTTCCTGCCGCTGGGCGGCTCCATGGTGTTGGGAGGAAACTAAGCACTAGGCAGGACCAAATTCTCCGGACAGAGTTCCCAGACCGATGTATGGCTACCTCCAGCACATAGATTATTAAACTTCATCGCGGCTCCCCGTTAAACTTTTGTCTCAGCTGTATCCACGGGTGATCTATTTTAGGGACAGGAGGCCAGCGCAACACCTTCTTAGCAACCCTCATCATACTCCAAGGGTAACCTGTCCAAGGTCTAAACAGGCTTCCCACGAGTAGCAGAGACGGATTTCATAATAGACTTGTCACATGGGAGAATTGAAGTGGTCATAGATGGCAAGCCCCAGCTGGAACAACCTTACGACATAAGGCCGAAGTAAGCAGGCCTGGGGACCCTGGTCACTCATCTCTCAAACTGACGGTACCCAGGCGTGGTGGCGAATATTCGATAGGTCCAAAGTCGACCCAGAAACGGGGCCTAGCGGCCCTCATTGATTGTTTCTTTCCCGGCAGCATTAGTGGTGAGCTGGGCGTTCACATCCTTGTATCGGACCATCGGCAGCAACTCTCTGACCGCTGATTTGAGACCTGAGCAGTTACATTTGGGCGGCGGCTGAGGGAGGGCCCGCCTCAAGTGGTGGAGGACTAGAGTTTGGACTACTGCAAGCCATACCAATAGCCTCGCCAATAGATCTGCCAGTCGTCCATCTTTAGCTCAGCTGCAGGGGTGTTGAAGGTTGAGATGCAGGGTAATCCAATTACTTCCGTCATCATCAGTTCATCGCCTCGACTGAAACTCATTTTGCGCATCATCGCGAGAGAAGAGCCATGGTTGGAACAGATTCTGGTGAGGAGATTTGGAACCTCGTATAATCGTAAGATTGCCTCTTGTAAATATGGCATCCAACTCTCAGCCTTGTATTTGAAAAGGCTGCAGGAAGGAGGGCTGACGGAGCTGGTGCCATATTACCGGAAGATCGGCCAAGCAACCTGTTTACCCTTTCCACTAATCAGGTACAAAACGCAGTAAGACGTGGCAATCGCCGGACGGTAACAAATAACCCCTTGATGCATGGCTGAATGTTGTGTCTCAAAATATCTCTCAAGAGCCGTTCCGACACGGAGTCTGTACTACCGACAAGGATCAGAGCTCGGGAAACAGTAACATCGCTAAGAAATCCAGATCAGCTCAACGCGGGGCAAGGGTCCACTACCCTTAGTTACTCTTTCAGCTCGAGCCCTTGTCACATCTGACGCTGCGGGTATCCCTGCACAAGGCTGGCCTGCCGTCTAAATTACCCTGCAATATATCACCAATAGCGCTTCGACTTCTCGCTGAAGTGAGACCTACATACGCGAAATATTTGATATTGATCCACTTTGTTTTCCATGCAATGCATAAAGGGTGCATAGGGAGATGGTCGGTTAAATCCGTTAATATACAGTTGATCCTAGACTGAAGGGGGCGTACCCAGAGTTTTCAGCCGTATCAATGGCTGCAATTAACCTCACCCATCAATGAGTCTAATTTTGTGACTAGACTACGAAGTGAGAAAGGAAGGAAAGATTTTGGGCACTTTCCGTAAGTAGCAAGAACTGGGAGTATATCCGTTCTCTGGTCAAGAAGCCCCTGAGAAGGGAAGGAATCTTTTCGTTCTCAATTAGCTGGTACGCAACCCAGCCACTCAACACTCCCGTGTTCCGTGACACCTCAGCACCTATAACGTAATACACATGTTTCTTCCTCAATCTACAAGCCTTCTTCAGGCGAGGCCAAGCTAAAATCTTACTATGGCCTGACGGCCTTGGACAGCGGGCTCGAATCTACCCCAAACCTCATCCACTAGGCTTTGATATTACCGGAAACATGGCCAGGCTAAAGGCGAAGAACCCTTGGGATTGCATATGGAGGGATTCACTTCCAAGGGCGAGTGACTTGTAGATTCATGTGAATTCGGAGATAGCCGGTGAGACCACCAAGGTATTAGAGAATAAGGTTCGGATGAATAGGGAGCTCATAAGCTGTCATCTCTCGTATAGGCCTCCGCTCTTAAGCGGCGGTTGAGTTATAATAAGACTCCAGAACCAAAGGTTATAAGGATTATTTACTATTATAAATCTAAAAGCTCTATATATTTTTAGCTCTAACTAAAATGCATTATAGAAGTAGCTAGCTAACTTCTTTTTTATCTAGCATTTTGCTATATATATATATATATATATTTGTCAAACATTACGTGTATTCGGTCCATT
>PVQB02000480.1:0-61436 GCA_002980475.2 Fusarium beomiforme | reverse complement strand
GAACCCGGTCTCGTGACTTATATATATACAGGGCAGAGAACTTGAAGCGGCCGCCCGCCCTGTCTCCAAATCCAGGGCTTCAACGCTAGTGTCCTGGAATAGTTAGTCTGGGCTGCCGACATCCGGATATCCGGCCTAGGCCGTTATCCGATCCAATCCTCGTATATCGACCGCAGAAAATCGGCTATCGTGTTTCTCTGTTGATCAGCAGCAGGCATAGCAGCTAAGACATTGCTGGTCGGCCGCTTGCCCCACAGACTTCTCTGCTCCACGCATCTTTGCTGAAAGAAGACATGCGCATCTATTTCCTGTACCTGACTCCTAGCTTGACGTCAGCTCAGTATTGGCCAAGACGTGGGTCTGCAGCTGACCTCGGCCCATCAAGGTCTACTACCTTTAAATGGCAATTCGTATCTAAGATCGACACTGCAAAAAGGCACATACGGCCATATACCATTTTAATAAAGTTCTGTCTTGGTCAAACGTTGACTCCTAAGGATTCGGGTTCCCATATTGAGCTCTTACTTGGCGATCATAACAATTGTTCCAGTCACATTTCTACTGTAGTCCCCACGTGAAGTCGATGATCTCACGAGAAGATAAACAAAAGTGCGCCACTAGTGGGACGTCATCTCCATCCAGGTGCTTCAGGATACGTCGCAGGTATGCCACATAGCTGTCTATGATGATGATCGGCATTCGACAGGATGGCAAGGTAATAACTCATCTCTTAGTCCTCTGCCTGAGAGAGGTATAAGTAGTCCTGAGTCGTTATACTAAACTGGTTCACGCTTCTTATCTTCAAGATATCTGTCTCTAATCAACGTCACTCATAATATTGGATCCTTCTCTTCTCATCATGCGCTTCTCCTCCTCAATTCTCCTGCTTGCATCTAGCGTTGCTGGCCTGGGCATCAATTGCCGTGGCAGCGGCTTGTGCAACCTCTCCTTTGGCCCTAGTATCCAGAACATCCAAGATCAGATTGGCAACATGATTGCCGATGGCCAGGGCGATCGGTTCTTCGGTGATGGCGGTGAGTTATCTTTATCCGATCAAGCCTCATCCATGCTTATCTAGAATGCCAGCACAAATCGCTTGCACATCAGGTGACGCCGGCAGTATCTGTGCTTTCTATCAGAGTGGCGCCTCGGGAACAGCCAACGACGCTTTCCATCAAATGCAGGAGATTATTGATCACGGTTGTAAGCTCTGCGGAAGTGTTCCTACCCAGCCAGGAAACAACGTGGCGAATGGGCAATTGACTGTTAATGCTGTCAGTAAGCCTTGTTGTGAAGGAACCTGCCAATGTTGAAAGTATGCGGCATGACTACTGAGCGGATAGCTTTGTTAAGGATAATAAAGGGCCAGAAACAAGCACCTGAAACTTGAATAAGGAATAAACTCCAAATACTATCTATCTCTTCATTTTGGACATATACCATTGAATCCAGTACATTTGCTCGTGTTCTCTGAGATACCGGCTGCCGTGAAAACTCTGCAAGACTACTTCACGAGAGAGAAGCCCCAGTTTACGGCAATCAGTTGCCTTTTCGTAAAAGCGACTTGTCAACTACTCCACGTGTTCTGGCAGTATCTCGTCAGGCAAGATTGGGGGTTTATCTTGGCTGTCGCTGGTGAATTGAGACCATGGCCCAACCATGCTGAGCATGCTGAGTTAAGCACGTGCAAGTGCCATAGGGTCATTTGGCGGTACAACCTCTCCGGACTGCTGGGCTGGATTGGCGGGATCTATTAGTACTAATGCAGTTGCTCCAACCTCTGTAGCAACAATCGGAACTCCAGCCAGGGCCGCTTCGCCTATTGCAAGCGGTAGCCCTTCAGATATCAACGAGTTCATAAACAACCATGCATCTTGAAGAACCACTTTAGGGTTACCGAACCCGGCCAATATAACTTTGCCAGATAGACCAGACTCGGATATAATCTTCTCCATCTCCATGGTGTAGCTCGGTTATCGGTCCTTAGTACCATAGACGACGAGTTAATAGTCCTTAAAGCCCATTTGGTTGATAATTATATCGGCGGCTTGGATGGCGATTTTTACACCTTTGATGAACTGCACATTGGAGAGCATGATGACTGTTGGCTTATCGGTGCGAACTTTGTCAGCTGGCTTGAAGGCATCCATGTTGCTGATGCCATTGACAATGGGATCGACCTTGCGCTCGAACATGTTTCTGCTGCCGATAGTCCCGCCGTCCGTGCCCATTTCAATCTCCCACATACTGTCAAAACCTTGGTCAGCAACAGTTTGTCAACTTTGGACAATACAGTTGGAAAACTTACGGATTAAAGACCGAGGCACAGGGCATGATGACATCGGCATGAAAGTAAGCTAGACGAGATTCCATACTCATGCCTGCAAGTAGCATAGATTGAACAGAGAGTGGTAGGCCGCACTGCGCTGGACTAATATTGAGACATGTTTCCCGCCAGAAGATGGCATGGTCCCAGATACCAAAGGTAACATCTTTCTGGGGTTTCAAAACCATGCCTTGCAAGCTGCTGATGCCATGATGAGTGCTTTGAAATACGCGGGGGCATTTGTCGGGCACTTTGACGGTGTAAATGAAGAGATAGGCTAAATAGATATTTAGTGCATCTCGAAAATCCGACATGCTGGGCCGCTCCATCTCAAAACACTCTGAGACGCTTGCAATGTTGGGATCATCATAAGGAATTAACCAAGCTCTCATCCAGGCACGTTCAACCTGCTTGGACTTCCAAGTACAGGCATAGTCTTTTGTCTCGTAGAACTTAGCCATGGATAGCATCACATTGCTGTACTTGACGAGATCAGCTCGCGAATATCGCTTTGTCCTTGCACCTTTGACAAAGTCTGTGAGAAGAGGAACAAATGCCCTGACTACGTCAACCTCGAGATCGGTTGCTGCAATCTTTTCATCAACCTCTGACTCAAGCAGGTTATCCGATGACACCGTGATTGGCGGTGTTGCCATCAAGGCCCCAAAGAGGAAGCAACTTCATAGACTGGACGTTTTTCTCGATCTGGAACCTCGGGATACCGAAATCATTCGCACACTCAGCAAGTACATGATTTCTAATTGTGCTGCGTCCATTGACCAAATCACGCCGGCAATTAGATACCCCGCCAGGAGATATGGGCCAGCAACCGACATCGTTGAATATGACAGAGATTCGGTCCTTGGTGTTGCTGTAACAGTTTTGGGGCTGTGCAGTAACAGTGTTGGCGTCACTTCCAAGGCCCATGGCATAGAGGTCAGATATCTTGATGGCTAGCAAGCTGACCTCGGAAACGTCCGTCTCCATATCAATGGCCGACGCAATCTGGCCGATTTTCTCATCGAGTGCTTGACGAGCCTCGTCCAGTGACCCATAGTCTCGAGCATGCCAGTATCGTTTGAGTAATGGTTCTTCTCTAAGGATGATTTCGTCGATCCAACAAGCCGTACAAGCATGGAGAGTCTTGCTCTTCAACCAATGGTTCCATAGCTCTGTACGTACGCGCCAAGTTGGTACGCGCTTGTATGATCGTCTGTTCCATCGAGCGAACCAGATAATATGGAGATTTAGTGAGCATATTCAACAGAATTGCTATACCATACCATACCCCTTCAACTGTTGTACAAGAGAGTTGTTACTAGTTGCCGAGTACAATGTCGCCTCGTGTTTTCGCAACGCTTTCACCTTGATCTTGCCCCATAGCTTTATACTTCCAAATCATAGTCACGCTCACAGTAAAATCATCATTCTGTGGCATAATTGAGCACTTCATTGAGAATCTACGCTTAAGAATTATAACTATCTACTGTTGACAGACACGAGTCATTGCAGCCCCCTTAACATCGTTGGAGACTCTATGGCCTGCAGGATGTATTATGGAGGTCAAAGGTCCCCCATATTCAAGCCTTAAGTCATGAGAAGTTATAAGGCCTTAATTGTAATTATCCGAGCCAGCAAGGAATACAGATAAATCCATATTCGTCATATAGCTATAGGGGGCCATAAATCCAACATTAAATGCATCGCTGAAGCCAGGCATATCGGGGGCATCCATGACAGGACCAAACACATCTGTAGAGCCTTCTAAAGATGGCCAGTACTCTATCGGTGCAGAACTAGACTGATCAACTACTCGCCCTTCCGAGCCAGATGCAGGGGCACTGGCCGGGTTTGTACCGGGTTCATCAGCTGAACAATTCTTGCGTCTCTGTGCCTTGCGTCTTCGATAGTGCACCGACCGAAGGATAGCATCGAACATAACGGATGCACCTAAGCGGCCAGTGACAAGTAGATCTCTCGGGGGCAAGGCCTCAACATGACTTCCGCTCTCGTCTTCCATCGTGTAAGCATGGACTACTTCTATTAACCTCTGGATTAGTAACGCGGCACGCGTGCGATCCGGATGCGGTGGTTCCATTTTGAATACTGTTTGTGCGTCGGCAAGACGTGACATTGCCAGGGTTCTGTCCTGCCGTGTCAAGTTTGAATGTGAGAGAAGAACACGAAAGATAAATGTCGAGGCATAGAACAAGTAGGTAATCTGGGTCTTTGGCCAAAAGGCTATGCTGCAGGTGAATATTTCTGGGCTTGGTGCAATTTGCTCGCGGCTTCGGCAGAGCATCTTCGATATCAACGCTGAAGCCGACATCAATCCGTTCTGTAACATCGTATCCCGATTGGATATCGCCTGGAGAGCTTCCACTGGTTCATCGGGGACTGGCAGAAGCAGTGTCATGGCATATAAGTAGAGCTTTGCACCTTGTAGATTTATCTCTGCTTCGGGGCTCCAAGTGTGTTGGTTAGATCCCTTGAGCATCTCCAACTCGTTGATGAAATTTTGTGTCTGAGATGAGTGAAGACCATGATCCGTTATCATGTCAAGCTGTGTCGTCGA
The DNA here is from genome assembly GCA_002980475.2 of Fusarium beomiforme. Lineage (NCBI taxonomy): Eukaryota > Fungi > Ascomycota > Sordariomycetes > Hypocreales > Nectriaceae > Fusarium > Fusarium beomiforme. The sequence goes on along the minus strand of PVQB02000480.1, from coordinate 56,535 downwards.
AGTCACAGTAATTAAGCGAATTTTCAAGACTACTTGGTCGGACGGGTCCAGAAGGCTTGATACTCGCTCTTGGGCACGATGTACACAATTCAGATGATATCTCAAGGAAAGAGTTGATGGTAGACCAAGATGTTCGCCGAGCCTGGGGCAGGATCTCTGTGTCAGCAGTGCAACTTCTAGATTTCACACAGGTATAAAAGAGCATACCGAGTACTTATATCAAAACAAGCGATCCAAGTGGTGTCTCTTACTGCAGCGTCTATTACTGGCATAGCGCGACGGCTGGCATTCTGTCTCAGTTGTGCGTGGACGAGCGGGTTGGGCGGCAAGTGGCAGTTGAGCTGCATGGCAGCATTCACGACAAGCCCAATGTAGCCCCAGGACGGGTCTTGCCAAAGACGAAGCTGTGGAATTGGCCACAAACAAAGGCAAAGAAGTGAATGCATCATTTCAATGGTGAGTGGCCCTCGCATGTAGATACCGGAGAATATGGCCTCGTATTCGGTCACCATGGCAGGATACAGATGTGCGTGTTTGTCGTGCATTTGCGACGAACAGAGCATGATGGTCCAGAAGAGATGCGGAGAAGATTTCGAGTAGTCGCTCAAAGATGTGCTTACGGACTGCAAGAACTTGGCGTGCGGACGATAGTATGTATCAAAGCTGTTTCATCACTCAGTTTACTTCTCTGACAAGGTGAAGTTTGCCTCAATGAGATATTGGCACTGACTGTTTAAACAGCTCCAAGGCCACTGTGTTGTTTACAGCCAAGCTTCCAAGCCGGTAACTACAAGGTATATCGATCGCTTTGAGTTGCAGCCAAGCCTCGCGGGCTCTTATGCATCCATCGAGAGTGGCTGGAGCAGTGGTTGTGGTGTCGCCGACGGGGACCGCGGAATATTGAGAATCAGTAGGAGAGGACGGCCTTGAAGAACACGTGGAGGCTGTGGTGGATGTGCTGGGCTCTGGTGACTTGGTAGGCTGCTTTCTTCGAGGCTCTTCTCCCACGTTGGACGAACTCGATGCACCAAGACCTTGCTGCTGGGGGTCGATAGAGTTGGTGATGGCCTCTACGATACTATGACAATGAGTATTTCAGTCGTCATCAGCATTGGGGCGGGACAGCTACTAACTTTCTTGTTGGAATCCTTTTAAAGTTGGAATCAAACCGACACAGCAGCCCGCGTTTGCTGCATCGAGTGCATGGGGCTCCAGCCGCTTTATGGCGTGCATCACAAGCCTGCTTGACCTGCCTACATGCCGTGCAGCTCTTTGCGCGGCCGGGTCTCCGAGGCATGCTGCCTGAATGAGAGAAGGGAGATACAAACAACGTCTGGACCCAACAAATCTGGTCGGCTATTGGCGGTGACTGACAAAGAAAACAAAACTTGAGACCAGAGGGAACAACCAAGACACGCATCCAAAGTGCGAAGTGCGAAGTGCGAAGTTCGCAGTTTTGCGGTAATGTTGCCTAGCGGAAATAAGAAATTGGGGGCCACGCAATGGTTAGCTACCTTAGTCAGTTGGCTCAGCCGCATCAGATCGTCAGCGACAAGGGGCGTTATCCTTACCCGCTCGCTAGTCTGAAAACAGCATACCTTGAGCCAGCATATGCGCATCTAACTGCGAATCTCGCAGTTTGCCGCTCTTGGCCGTATTATACCCGCAATAAAGGTTCCACATCTTTAATAACAAAAGATGCAGCTCTTTCATTATCCCCTGTCTCTATAAGCGCCTACAAGTTTATAAAGCCAGCGCCAGAGTCTATCTAGTTCTTGAGTCTCATCGTTAATCCAGTCCCTTTTCCTACCCACGAATCGCACATCCCAGCATGTCAACAGAACAAGACCTGCACGAGGGCTGCCACGCCCTAGTGCCAGGTATCCCTGCTTCATTTGGCTATGTTCCAACGTTATCTGCGGGCGTTGTGTTTTGTGTACTGTTCGGCCTCTCCACAGTTGTCCACACGTTTCAACTTCTCCGATTCAAGGCTTGGTGGTGTACAGTCTTTGTTGTTGGAGGTCTGGGTATGTGCAGATCAGGTCGCCATATATGAGGAGGCCAGTCTCCGGGCTAACATCTTCTGATAGTCGAAATCATTGGCTGGGCTGGCCGTATATGGGGCTCCCAATGCCCCTACAACTCTACAGCATTCCTTATACAGATCTGCACCTTACTCATCGGTATGTACTGCGGTCCACTTACTTCTGACTATGGACTACTTGACACCCTGCGGTGGTTTATTGACTTGACTGACCATCGGCAGCCCCCGTATTCATTACTGCTGGCGTCTATATTATTCTGGGCCGTCTGATCCAGGATTTTGGTCGCGAATGCTCCATCCTTCGGCCCAAACTCTATCTTTGGATATTCTGTACTTGTGATGTTGTCTCGTTACTCGTACAAGCTGCCGGTGGTGCCATGGTTTCGGCAGCAGTAAACAAGGACAACGGTAACACGGATCCGGGAGTACACACTATTGTTGCTGGTGTGATCTTCCAGTTGGTCTCTATGAGCGTGTTCGTTGGCTTTGCTATCGACTTTCTGGTTCGATCCATCAGGAAAGGCATGCTCAAGTCGCAGAAGCAGTCTGCTATTCCCATACTGAGTGCTATGACGGTGTCTTTGTTATGCATCTTTGTGAGAAGTATCTACCGTGCTATAGAGTTCTTTGAGGGATGGTCGGGATACCTGACTACGCATGAAGGCTACTTTATTGCGCTTGATGGTGCGATGATGGTTATTTCCCTTGCGGTTTTTAACTTGATCCATCCCGTTACTTTCTCGCCTCAATCCTCAGCTCGGGGTACCAGGGAGTGGATAGATATAACATGGAGGACTGAAGCGAGAAAGTGAGCCTCATGCATGTATTAGTTAGCTGCCCGGTTACAACAATTCTGGGGGGCATGTATTTTCTTACCTTTCTTTGCTCCCAGATTCACATCTATTCATACTAGTAAATCTTGATAGAACTCGACTTTATGTTCTGTGTCGCTTCGTTCTGGCAACGCCACCCAACAGTCTCGAGTAAGGAGGCTCAAGAGAGTATAACAAGCTTGGTCTCAATTCAAAGGCTTTGCGCTAATCTGATAGTAGTACTTCATGCTATTTAAAATCCTCCACAGTATTTCAAATGATGTAACTCTTAGCTACTTCAAGGAAGGCTTGCGTCCATATACATATCGAACCCTCATGTATGTATGAATCTTTGGGTTCCTGATCGCTTTTCGGATGCTCATCAGGAAAATCTGGTATTCTTCCTTGGGCCACTTCAATACGTCATTCCACATCATGGTAGTGTAACCTGGGTTTAAAGTCAGCTATGCAATTAGTAGGCCGAGATTGTCATTACCTTCAATATCATTCTCCAAACAAGCGCGAACAAATCTCCCAACTTCGGCGAGCTTGGGGTCTTTTGGCCAGTCTCCAACAGGAATCTAGTATTTTGTTAATAGATAAATCATGGAAATGGCACAATCTGAATCGAATACCTTGTAATCGACAGTCGTAATGTCCTCAAACCCGGCGTCCTTGAACCCTTGAACCTGTTGTTCATATACAAAGAAAGAATTTCCGAGAATCTTTCCTCCTTCTTCAAACAGTTTCTTATAAAGCTTCAAATTTGGCTCCTTGTCGATTGTGCCGTCATCACAACGAAACTCGACGTCAGCTTCAGCTGACTGAACCCAGCCTCCAGGGACAGAGCAGCGGTACGCCTCAGAGAAAAGAGCAGACCAGTCCTTAATAGCACCGAATATGTAACGGATGTGAATAAAGTCGAACTCATTTGGCGCCCACGTCCAGTCGAGGGCCGCATCATCTATCTCGAAGCGAACGTTTGGTGGAACCCACTCTGGTTGACATGGGGACAGGTCGGTGCCAATAATCTCGACATTTGGATGGCGGTCAGCAAATTCGCTAGGTCTTATCAGCAATAATGTTCCAGGCGGTGAGAGCTTGTATATACATTGCCCAAATACCTGATAACTTGGTTAATGATGCACAGGGGTGGTGAGAGTGTCCTGACTTACCAGTTCCAGTGCCTACGTCGAGAACTTTCTAATAGAGCATCAGCCTGGCAATTACACAGCTAGTATGTCATCCGCTGGGATAATAACAACCTTGATATTGTCCACCTCCAATGGAGGGAGAAACAATTTGTCGTCTAATAAGATCGTCAAGTAGTGGTGACTATATGAAAAATTAGAAGGAGAGGTGGTTCTGGTTAACAAGAGTCATACGTCAAGTCCACTGATTCTAGCTGTTGGTCATCATTTGGTAAAAAGTAGTTGGTCGTAAACTTGTCGCTGTGATAAGTGCGGCCTTGGCTGCGACGATACTCCAGAATGCTGGCCGAGACCGAAGCAGTGGAGCTTTCTCTGAAGTCTAAGTCAGCATCTGTACCAGTCCCGGATAATTCAGTGAAATAACTAACGCATCTGAACCAAGAGAAGAGTCGGCATCGTCTTGCGCTTCGTCGTCCTGCCAAAAGAATCAGCTCATGGGTAATCATGAATAAATGAGGTATTTTTGTCCATGTACGTTCTCGTTGTCAGCAGCAGCAATAAGCTCTGCTGGTCGCGGTGGCGACGCCTCGGCCGGGTTCGGTGGCTGCGATGATTGGTCTGCCATTTGGTGGCTTGAATAATTAATGATATGCAACCAACGTCAAGTTCAATCTGAGACATGCGTCGTTGATTGCGACGAGAAGTGAGGGGTGAGGATTATGGGTCTCACCACGTGACATGCAGTTAATTGAAAGCAATTATTGCAGACAAGAACTGTGGACATATAATACGCCTGCGCGATTGCGATGACGTGAGAATAATAAGTGAATCACAATTATCAGTGCAATTCAAGAATTTAAAACAATTCAGCTCGATTCCGAGATTGCCAACCCGTCTTAATTGGAGCGTCGGGCCAGTCGATCATGCATTATTTGAGCAAGTGCGCTGTGTTTTTGGTATCTGAGCCATGATTGCATTACTTATTATCTACAGGCACTGACTGTTCCGAGGCTATTGGCAGTGCACTCAGCCTCTAATCTGATTCAACCTCGGAAGTAAGCTCTCGCCCGCCGATCCTGCATCGCATGGGGTAAACCTTGAGTCGATGACCCCTCATCATCTATCACATGACAAACCTGATCTGACGTGATATAACCCTTGCAATTAATTGCAACAGAAGCTATTTTCCGAAGCTCTATAGTCTGGTTTGACAATTAGCACCATATGCTTCTTGAACTCAGAAAGAAATTTCTCCCCGGATTACGATTTACGAGACAGTGAGAACACCATCCCGAGAATGGCGCCGGATCCTAAGCTGCATTTACCAGCAAATATACCATGGAGCGAACCAGCGTGGTACCGTACTGGCAACTCGGCTTACCTCAATTCATCTCACCGTAAACTGAGGGACAATATCCGCAAATATGTTGATAAACATATTCTTCCACACGCCTTGGAATGGGAAGAAAAAGGCGAGGTTCCACGATCAGCCGCACTAAGCTACTGCAAGTCTGGAATTCCCTTCGAAGACGTACCAGAAGAGTTCCGGCCCCAGGATATCCCTAACCTAGCAGGAATCCCCCAAAGCGAGTTGGATGCCTTTCACTTTCTTATCGCCACTGACGAGATGGCTCGTGTTGAAGGCGGAGTTTCTATCTCCCTCGGCGGTGCAGCTACAATTGGGCTACCACCAGTACTCCATTATGGAACCCAGGAACAAAAGTCTCGTTGGTTTCCGGGACTGTTTTCCGGGACTGTCAATATCTGCCTAGGCATTACGGAGCCTGGTGGTGGTTCAGACGTGGCCAATATTCAGACTACAGCGGAAAAGTCTTCAGACGGCAAATTCTACATTGTGAACGGTGCCAAGAAGTGGATTACTGGCGCTCTATGGGCAACACATATGACCACTGCTGTACGAACGGGCGGTCAAGGTGCCAAAGGCATTACGGTTCTTGAGATCCCGCTCGATAGCCCCGGCGTGACTCGGAGGAAGATCTTTAATAGCGGTCAAAACGCCGGAGGGTCTAGCTTTGTAGATCTCGAAGATGTCAAAGTTCCTGTTGAGAATCGGATTGGTCCAGAGAACGAAGGCTTTGAAATCATCATGAAGAACTTCAATAAGGAAAGGTTTGCGCTTGCAGTTGGGTGTAACCGAAAGAGTCGAACCTGTCTCGCCATGGCGTTTTCATATGCGCTGGAGCGCAAGACTTTTGGGAAGAAGTTGATGGAGAACCAAGTCATACGGCGCAAACTCGCTGAAGTCGCACACCGCGTCGAAGCTCATTGGGCTTGGCTTGAGCAGATTGCCTTTCAAGTTAATTCATCTCCTCTAGGCTGGCAAACACCAAACATTGCAAGTCAAATAGCCTTGGCCAAGATCCAAGGAGGACAGATGTTGGAATTGGCATCTAGAGAAGCGCAGCAAATTTTTGGAGGCGCGGGCTATCAAAAGGGCGGCCGGGGAGCGACGGTGGAACAAATCAGTCGCGACCTTCGGATGTTTGTAAGTGTCTTTCTTTCTTGTCTCAGAAGTCGATACGAAGTGCGGAGTAGCTAACAGTGTGTATAGGTTGTTGGCGGGGGCAGCGAGGAGATTCTTACAGATCTTGTCCTCAGGCAGGAATTAAGGGACTTTAGCAAGCAGGGGAAACTCTAATGAATGTAATCACAGCTCTGTAGGATTGTATGCACGAGTATATATCAGCAGCAGGTGTCAGCATTTGACAAGAACAGCATTCAAATATCGTGATTAATTAATGTCTCATTATTCTTTCGTTACTATTATTTACATGAGCCGTCTTGAGTTGTTGATGAGCAAGCAAAGACTAAAAGATAAAGTTTGATCTAGGCACGTTACGACCTTCGATGAACATCTACTTGCGTCCGGGAGCTTGCTCAACAGTCTCAACAGTAGCCTGACCGGCCTTGCTCAACTGGTCGAGAACGTGATCATCAACAGACTCGTGGAAGACATCGACCTTGGTGGTAGCAAACTTGCGAGCACTGACACCCTTCTCGAACAGAACACCCAGTTCGGCAAAGGTACGTCCATTGGGCTCGGGCAGGCGGAAGTAGGTATAGACAACGCAGAGGAAGCAAATACCACCCTGTAAGACAATGTTAGCTTGGGTATGGAGTGATGCCATGATTTGAGACTTACCCAGAAGAAACCGGTATAGTTGCTCCAGTTCCAAGCAGTGGGGTTAAGCATGTAAGGAGCCAGAACAGCGTTGACGATACCGACAATGCCACTGCAATTTGTTAGCTTCAAGTTTTTCTTTCGCATTTTTTAGTTGGACCCACTAGAAAACACGACCAAGAGCAACAGTCTTAATCTGAAGACGTCGAGAAGGAAGTTCAGAGACCAGAGAGTAGGCCACAGAACCAACAGTCAGCTGGTAGACAACGGCCCAGCCAATCATCAGACTTCCAGTAGCAAGAGCACCCTTCTCACGATCCGCCTCGGGCACAAGACCAAGGAAGCCGAGAATGCACAGAACGGTGCAGAGGCCGCACAGTCCGTAGAGGTAGAGAGTACGACGACCGATACCGATGGACATAAGACCCCAAGCACCAAAGACACCAATCATGTTGATCGCATATTGTCCAAGGGCAAAAGAATATGCGTGCTTAGCATCCATGCCGGCCTGCTCTAGGAAGTAGGTCGAGTAGTTAGAAAAGGAGTTACCACTGAGATTCTGCATAGCCCAAGCCATACAGACGATTTCGGTTCGACGGAGGTTGATGCCCTTGAAGCAATCAATATAAGAGCTTCCTTTGGTGAGCTTCTCCTCGAGAGCAGTTGTATGAACCATCATAGCAACAGTCTCGTCAGCATCGAAATCGGTCTCGCGGTTGAGGCTGGTAAGTCGAAGAAGACTCTTCTTAGCATCAGCAACACGACCCTTGCGAACGAGCCACCAAGGAGACTCGGGAGCAAGCCACAAGCCCACGATCAAAGGCAGAGGCCAGATCCATTGCAGACCATAAGGGATTCTGTAAGCCCACTGATCAGTTCGACCGATCATGGATCTCAAGATTCCAATGCCGATTTCCTGTCCGAGACCCCAGCAAAAGTTGACATATGTAGTGAGATAACCTCGGAGGGCGACAGGGCACACTTCGGAGGCGTATGTGACGCAGATGGTCTGGAAGATACCCCATGGCAGACCGCAGAGGATTTCGGCGGCGAGAAGCATTTGGACGTTTTGGGCGGTAAAGAAGAGGGTGATGCAGGCGGAGAGCCAGATGAGGCAGCCGATGATGGTGTATCGATAACCGAAGCGCTCTGAGAGCCAGCCGTTGAGGAAGAGACCAATGATGGAGCCGACGTTGGCACCCTGTGAAGGTTAGCTTTGTCTTGGGGTGGCGGAATCGCTTGTCGCCTGCATACATTACTCAAACCTGCTTGCCAAGCTGCTGACACCTGATATGTTCCATCAGGTTGAAGCTGGCCGTACTTCTTGTTCCACTGGGGGAAAGCATCTGAGCAGGAAGTGTTAGTCCAAGTCACCCATCTAATTGCGACGCGACTTACAGAAGTTGTTGACAAGGACAATGTCAAAGCCTTCCATGACAATGCAAGTCGAGATGAGGATACTCCATGCAACAGCCTTGGGATACAGCTTGATGCCCTGCATGAGGGTCATCTTCTGTTCCTTGTTGGCGGCGGAACGCGCATGATCGATAACATCAGGATGAGTCTTGCTGGGATCAGAACCATCCATATGAGCCTCTGGGGCAGCCGAGACCTTCTCATCCGACATTCTGGGGTAGCAGAAAGCGAAAACTTTGAAGAGAAAGAGAATAGAGATGAGAGAGATGCGGGGAAGTGTGATCTGGGGAAAGATGGAGATTGCAACGCCCCAATATTTCTATTAAATGCTGGGGGAGCAAGAGGGGGAAAACATGGAGAGGATCGGCCAACTTTCCGGAAGGAGAGCGGGCTAAGATTTGCCTAGCCTTGAGTGTGCCGGGCAGTTGCCTGAATGGTATTAGCTTGCCTTTGGAAGATGGGGGGAGGATGGCAATCGTCGGCTCGTATGCTCAGGTCCAGACACCAAGACGAGGGCAGTCTTTATGTCTGTGTAGTCAAAAGGGTAGAATCTTCTATGTCACTGTGTGTTGTTGTGAACTTCGCGTTTCCTGGCAGTCATGGCCCCATTCACCGCGAAATGGCACCACAGAATCTTGGAGAAACGTCTGCCACGGCCAGTACGTAATTTCGCAAAGGCCCAAATTCTCCGCAACAACCAGTCCAATCTGGGGGTGGAGTACTCTGACACATGATTGACCAACGAAAAACAAGGTTATGGCAATCTTTCATGCTAATAAAGTGGATCAGAATGCTCTCGAACAGACCGGGCCAATCTCAATGCCCCATCTCTGAATACAGGGTTGGTTTTTCTCGGCCAATTCCCGCATAGCTCAAACGTGCGGCGCCCGTTTTGTTTCGTGGCCCAACGTCAATTCAGTTAGCCTTGGCAACTTCGTGACTCGCGATGAGGGTTATGGCGGTGAGAAGTCCGTGGCAGAGAAGTCCGTTGAATGGTCTAGATCCAAAGAGACGGTTCAGATTTCCCCGCGGTTTATCTTCCGGAGCCGAGAATGACGAATGATAGCTCTGTTGGAACATCGTTGCGACGCCGACGCGCCTGTCACAGACTGTCGATTAAAGCTTAGCTGTTGGTTATTCAATCTCTGATTGGGCTGCAACTACATTTCAGTGGTTCGGTTTATGGGCCGAAGATCACTGCAGCCGCAAACTATCACCACGTGGCAGTTTATCTAGATCGAGATGAAGTCGAATACCATCCTAAGTCACGAGACACGGCATTATTGGCATAAGGTGCACGATCTATTGTCTCCTTTGTTATGCATGTTATGCAACATACTGGCATGGTTCCGATGAATCGGGCCGAATGTTGCGACCTGAAGATACATGTCTACCCTGAACCTACTCACAATCTGCCCTGCATTTTACTATTGTATCTTCAGATACATGAAATAAAACAATAACAATATCATTAATGCTTGTATATATTTTAACTAGCTGTCCAGGAGGATTAGGCAGATATATCTGCTCAGTGCAGGAAATAAACCCATGCAAGTACTTGTAGTACGTGATATTATCTGCATGCCTAACTGTAAGCCCAAGTTAGCACAACTAAAGAACAAAGCCTGCGGGCAAGACAGGCAGCTTAGAAAGTATCCACCTAGAATACAGCATATACAAACTGCAAGATGACCTATTCTTGTCTTGTGCCAATCTGAGATTCACTTAATTGATGTCGTTTACTGAATTCACAGATTGGTGCTCATAACCGAGGTTAACCGAGACTCCAAGTTTTGAGCCTCTGGTGGGTCTGTGACTGGGTAGAATGGCTGCCAATAGGCTGGCACATGGAGCAAAACCTCCCACAGTATTTGATCCGGCAGATAAGATAAGATAAGATATACGGGAATCGAGATAACACTGAAGGCAGCAGCGACTGTGATTCGGGCAGAGGAATAGAAGTGGGAAGTGATTGTATTTATATTGAGCTACATATGATGCGAGCCTAGCTCCTACTTTTAATTGTAAGAACTCAATGGCTATAGCTGCAACTTGGCCGCTGTCTTGTTAGGTGCATGATACCGTCACTGCTGGTCATAAGCTGTGAAAGTATTTTGAAGAGGCATGAAGGGTCAATTCAAGGTGGGTCATGGTGTTGAGAGATATCAACATTGAACCCGGACTATCTATATCCCGCTATTCCGGGACGCTACGATTAACACGCATCAGTGCATCAGCACTGTCGTTGCTTGATCTAATGGAGTCATGGACCAAAGCCTGTTAATACGAACAACATATTAATTGGCTACTTTACTACGCATCACTGCTGCAAGAATAAGTGTATTCTGTTTCACATAATCTACAATGCCAATCATTTTAAATGCATGATAAAGTCAACAAATTCTGTCACTTGCAGTATGCAAAAAAGATCTCGAATTGAGTTTAGCTCGGGTTGCTCACCCACTGGAGTCACTACCCCAACCAATCAAACTCTTGCCCACCATTCTCCAACATCCGGTATCGGCAGAATTTCCTCACTAGGTGGAATTCAGTCTGGGGCTATGAGAAGATATTACTCGACTTAACTCCAATAAAGCTCAATTGTCTGACTTATACCATGAACCAGATCCGCTTCCATGTTCTTGGCGGTTGGAATCGGAGACACTTCTTAAATTTAGTGAAAATTTTACATCATAACAAAATAGACATTTCGGGTTTGCTTTTCTTTCTCTATCTTCCTTTGTCTTCGTTGAGCAAGTGATCACGGGATATAATTATCTGATATTTGTCATTATGCTCGGGACAGAGAAAGTCGACGACCAGGAGGGCCAAGTGTTTGCTGGTGAAGTTCATGATGATCCTGGTCATGCTCACGATGCTGTTTTTGGAAAACTTACTAACGACGGGCCCAATTACCGCAATGTACGTGATACTCTCTGGAAGATGGTCAAGATACTGATTACTTGTCTAGGTCGGTTGGGTTGGCACAGCGGGTCTGATGATGAAGACACAGCTTGGTCTGGGAATCCTGTCTATCCCTTCTGTATTCGACACCCTCGGAATGATTCCCGGCTTGATCTGCCTCTGTATCATAGCAGCAATTACAACGTGGTCAGATTACATAGTCGGCACCTTCAAGCTTCGGCACCGTGAAGTATACGGTATTGACGATGCAGGAGGATTGATGTTTGGTCGCGCTGGCCAGGAAATCTTTGGCTTTGCTTTTGGTCTCTGTAAGTCAAAAGACCCCCGCAACTTTAGCATTTCGCTTGTTGAAATGGGCCTAATAAATGACCGATTAGACTGGACTTTTGTCTGCGGATCAGCTATGCTGAGTGTGTCTATCGGATTCAATGCTGTTTCAAATCATGGGACATGCACAGCCGTCTTTGTCGCAGTCGCAGCAATTACTGGCTTCATTTTTGCCAGTATCCGTACACTTGGAAAACTGAGCTGGCTCGCTTGGTTGGGACTGATCTGTGTCATTTCTTCCGGTACGTATGCCGCCCGCCTGTGTTCAACGCTCATACTAAGTGTCAATACCAGTCATCATCCTCACAATTGCCGTGGGCATACAAGACCGACCTGCCGCTGCACCCAAAGATGCCGTTTGGGTATCCGACTACGAGCTCTTCAAGGCACCAAGTTTCACTAACGCCATGTCAGCCATCTGCTCGCTTATCTTTGCGTACGCAGGTACCCCAGCCTTTTTCAGCATCGCTGCAGAAATGAGAGATCCTAGGCACTACACAAAATCTCTGATCCTTTGCCAAACAGTGATCAGTGCTTGTTACATTGCAATTGGCTGCGTCGTGTATTACTTCTGTGGCTCTTATGTTGCTTCACCAGCTCTTGGGTCAGCAGGCGTTGTGATCAAGAGGGTTAGTTATGGGATTGCACTCCCAGGACTGATAGTCACCACCATGTTGACTTGTCATGTAAGTTCGATACTCGGAATGCGTATAGAGATTGACGCTAATGCTCTTGGGCCAACAGCTAGCAAGCAAGCATGTCTTTGTGCGCGTTTTGCGAGGCTCAAAGCATCTCGCTGCCAATACCGTTATTCATTGGGTGTCTTGGATAGGATGCACCCTTGGAATCACGCTCGTGGCGTATGTGATAGCTAGTGGAATCCCTATTTTCGGTGGACTGGTGTCCCTGATTGGTGCCTTGCTTGCGACATCCCTATCATTCCAGCCCATGGGATGTATGTGGCTTTTTGACAATTGGAAACGTGGCAAGCAAGATCAATCTGTCACTTGGATATTCGGAGTACTTTGGAGTATTGTGATTATTGTACTGGGCACCTTTCTTACTGTTGCTGGAACCTATGCTGCCGTGGTCGACATCATAGCCTCGTATAAAGTGTCTGGAGGCTCAGCAGCATGGTCATGTGCCGACAACTCTGACTCTTCCTAACTACAAAACAGTACCATATCGGATCGAAGACAACAGAGACGATAGGATTTAGAATCCCTCAGAGAAAGTATGGAATACAATCTCTTAGAATGCATGAAGTTTAAGCTCATCCTCTGTCCAATTCCAAAGCTTGAGAGCAAGGTCTTTGTCTCTTGCTTCAGGCCTTCCTTGCCCCCTAATTCCCAGCGGCTCATAATATTCTCCTGATTCTAAGTCCTGTGTCACCGCTGCCCAGACGTGATGCTTGGCGACTATCTCGACTGGCTGATACACAAAAAGGCCGACAATTCGGTCCAGGAGACTAGACTCTGTCACGCCAAGGACAAGATTTGTTCGACATGCTCCTGGATGCAAGGCAAGTAAGTAGAGATAGAAGCACTAGCATCTCTGGCAAGTCTAGCGCATTCTACCTCAGAATCGATATTGGTATGCGTTTTCCCCGGACGGTAGATGTTACACTTGTACTGGATAGTATAGCCAGGGCTGATTTCTTTGAAGGTGTCTTCAACACACTCAGCACAAACCTGAGTAGCGCTTAAGAGAGCGGTTAGGAGAGAAGCAGCTGAGACCTTCATGTTAAAGGATAAAGAGGTAAAGAGAAGTTTTAAAGAATAGTAGCTAGAAAGACAGAAAGAACAAAGGGATAATATAAGTCATATATAAGGATTGTAAAGAAGTAATAAATTGGTGATGCTAAAGAGTACTATATTTAAGGAGAGAATATAATACTTTAAATACTTTCTGGTTTTGTTTTTACCCCCTTTCCCTCTTAAGCTCGCTGTCTTAATGTTACATTAACTTCGAAATTCCTTCTCTTTCCTTTTGCTTCTAATTCATGGTATTTCAACATACCTAGGTATTAGTTACTATAGTGATACTATCGAAATATTACCTGCCGTGCTGCACGGAATTGACTCAGGTTGAATGTTTGAGACAGCTTTAATAAGTAATTTCAGTAGTTAAGGATCCTACTTGCACGGCCTACTTAATTAAGTTATAAGGGCCTACTCTATGATTTAGGTTAATCCAGAGTAGCCCTAGCCCTTAATGTATGCAATTCTCTTTAATAATTTAGACAAATAATTGGATGCCTTAATAATGTCTTATATTGTTGTCTGCAGTCTTAAGTGTACTGAACAACCCGGCACTAAAATGAGAAATTTTCAGGATCTGGCTAGAGATAATTACTATAGGACATGATCCAAAGCCACTTCTATGTAGCATGTATTACAAAGCTGCAGGTTGTTATGTTATTAGATTGAGATTTCAGATAATTAACTAATAAGAAGACTGGATCTGACATCAGAGTGATATCAGGCTAATTTAAGTGAAACTAGAGGGATATTAGTACATTCCAATTTCACTAAAGTCTCTGTCAACATGTCTATGTTAAAGAATTTTATGTTATTTTATTTTTATTTTATTTTAATTTTTTTTTTCCCAAATAAATAACCAACTGAATCTTTATCCTGTTTTAAGCTAGCTCGTTATTACTTTAGGTCTAAGACAAGCCTCAGCCCCTCGCATTAAAGCAGGATAGCCTGCCTATTTTCCTCCCTTGGTTTGCGCCTCTAAGGTGTCTGGTTAGCTGAAATTTTCATTAGAAATTGTAGACTAGGTGGTGGAAATTCATTATTAAACTGTTCATAAAAGCGCCCGAGCGTCTCCTTATTGACAATACAGCTAACCATCAGCTCGCAACCATGGGTCATGCTTGTATCCATTTTCGGCAGCAGGCCGGCCTTTCCAAGCTGTTACAACTTGAGAATGGATTGAAAGCCTTGAACTAGTTGTACCAGTGCTATGTCGAATTGAAGATGACAGCCAGGAGAGCATTTGGAACTTGTCAAAGAAAATGTGGAATATGATGTTAAGAGGAATGTGCGTGTATTGACTGTGGCTAGAAAGAGGCTCGGGCCGAGAGGCCCGGCTGATATACAAGGTAGCACCCTCAACATGTGATTTGATCAACGCCGAGTCTTTTCCTTCTCTACCGTAAAAGCAAAACTTGCACTGGACGACTGCAGAGTTGCCTATCTCGGAGAAATAAAGACGCATCGTAACCTCTCTTGAAGAAAGCATTATCTGGCTAAATTTCAGTTCGGCAAGGTCTATACTTTGGTTCCAAGCATCCTGCGGTGGTGGATCGCTTGCTCTAAGGCTGGGAGCATCTCCCGATGGTGCATTATTTTCCCAGCAGCAGTGAGAAGATATTTTTAATCTTTTGTCTCTTGAATTAGACTTACGTGGCTAGATAACGAGCTTGGAGAGATTTCTGAGGCATTTCAACCTGAGCGCTGGTTGGGACATCCCGATTACCTAACGTTTACATTCGGGGTTAGCGAACTGTGAGCTACATCTCACTTTCATTTCAACAAAGGCTAGCTTTGAGCTCTACGCAATTGCCATGCTTGACGACAACCTGTTGACTGACGTTGAGGACTTGACCAGTCTTCTACTTACCCCAAGAAAGTATTGTGTCACGTTGAAGGCCCATAACGATTCAATCTTAAATACTGCACTTGTGAAGGTCAACAAGAAGTGGAAAGACTTGGGGAATATGGGGGTTATTTATAGAAGCAGGGAGTCTCATAGGTGTCTTAGGGTCGTGGTTTGAAATAATGTACACACGGTAGTTAGAAAAATTGCATTACACGGAAGTGTCGAGACTGGGCTGTTATTCCGTTTTGCCAGAACCCTGACAGACAACCAACTCAAATTTATCTAGTGCACTGACCGAGGAAAACGAAAACGGAATGGCAAACCCGTGAGGACGTTGGAAAGGGTTCCTCCCATTACAATACAAAATTTGCATGTGTCGACTGCAACGACGCTCCCGAACATTCCGAAATAGTATTAATACCTGCATTTGTCGATATTGAAATGCGTTCAAGATGAGCTGCTTATTCCCGCCAGCTCCACATAGCAAATTCCTTTGGCTTCTGAGCATAATATTTACACTCACTGACAACTGATACATTGACTCTCAATACAAGAACAATCGACGAGCTTGTGAGATTGAAGGCTGAGCGCAACAAGGATCATGTTGCTGTTATTGAATCTCCTCTAGGTGATCAAGGTCCTCAGTCCTACACGTCAAAGCAAATCGACGACCTTGCCTTTCAGCTTGCATGTGTATATTCTGAAAAATACAACTTAAAACCTCGAAACTCATCTCACCAGACACCAGATGTCGTGGCGATCAGCGGCATTGGAGACTTTGAGTACCTCATTACTCTACTCGCTATAGCTAAACTGGGTCGTGCTACTTTGCTTTTATCACCAAGATTGCCCTACGAGAGCTGTGATGCGCTTTTGAGAATCTCCAAAGCCTCTTTATTATTAGTACAGGGAGCCCAGAAACCCTTGGCGGAACATTTGCGAAGCGACACTCTTGACAGGTCTGCTGGATTTATTTTGCCAATTGACCATCGTACCTCAGTCTGCAACACGAAGAACAAGCCGGATACCAATTTAACGCCGGGCCTTGACCTAGAAGTAGAGAAGAAATCAACGATCTGGATCCTTCGCTCAAGTGGTTCAACGGGTCTCACAAAGCTGGTGTCTTTGCTCAATGAAATTGCTTTACATCGGTATCTAGTCCAAATTGACAGCCTGGGGCTCGATGCTGTCACAACTGTACCGCTCTATCATGCATTCGGGATGAGTAGTACCTTACGTTGCTTCATGAGTGGAAAGACCAATCAGATTTACTCGAGACTTCCCATAACGACCAGTCATCTCTTGCAAGTCACACAGAATCACCCGAATGGAATGCTCACTACAGTCCCTTTTACTGTGAAGTTACTTGCAGAGTCAGAAGATTGAGTGCGGTTCTTGCGCAGTTTCAAGCTCGTTTTAACTTCTGGAGCCCCGATGCCAGATGATTTAGGTACTAGGTTCTGCTGGCAAGCGTCTACGGGTCGTAAGTTTGATCACAATCTATTCGTTGCTGACTAACCACTTCTGACCAAACGTTTCACCGTTCTCAACAGACCGGAAACCGGCACGCTCCTGAGTTCATTGCGCGCGGCTGAAGACAACGAATGGAGCTGGTTACGTGCCCCTCCAGAGATTGGCCACCCTCTCCGGTTCGAACACCAAGGATCAGATACCTATGAGCTAGTCTGCCTGAAGGAATGGCCAATGCTCGCTGGAGCTAACCAGGATGACGGCTCGTGGAGAACCAAAGACTTGTTCATCAAGCAACCCACGATGCCCGGTGCTTTCAAATACGCTGGAAGATTGGACGATATCGTGGTACTTGAAAATGGGGAAAAGTTCAATCCAATCTCTGTTGAGAATAAAATCTCAAGCTCCCCGCTCGTAGACGGGTGCGTCATCTTTGGCACAGGCAAGCCAGCAGCAGGTATCGCTGTGATACCTTCCAAGTCAACAGCCAGCATGGTTACCGAAGAGATCAGGCCTCTGCTCTGGTCTGTCATTGAAAAGGCACAAGATTCGTTACCTATGTATGGACCACTCACCGAGGACTTAATGCTCCTGCTACCCAAAAACTCGGCTGTACCTCGAACCGACAAAAATACCATCATCCGAAGTAAGTTTCTGACGGCCTTCGAGAAGGAGATTCAGGCAATATACGATAAAGAGGAATCAACAATGGGCACGAAAGTGTACTCAGACGATGAGCTGTTGCAGTTCTTGTCAAAGAAGCTTGTGCAAGTGTTACATTTATCTCCTACTACAGAGCTCAGCCATGGCCAAGACTTTTCAACAATCGGCTTGGACTCTTTGCGAGCCATGCAGCTTCGTGCCGCTATACTGAGACACATAGATCTCGGCGGGAATACACTTGGTATCAACGTAGTATTTGACTATCCGACAATTGCCTTACTAGCTCAAGAGATCTGTAGAGTTACCTCAGGTGCCGGGGCCACCAGAACCGACGAGAAAGACGAACAATATGCGGCAGATATGCTCAAACGATACGCAAACTTTCAGAGCCAAGGAAAACAGCTAAATAGATCTGGCCAAACTATTGTAAGTCTACGCAACACCGCAACGGATTATCTCACAATTGCTTACGGTGATAGGCCTTGACTGGTGCGACTGGCTCTCTCGGAGCACATCTACTGTCAAGGCTGTCCCTCTCTTCCTCTATTCAAAAGGTTACAGTCTTTTAAGGGCTTCATCCAATGAGACTGCCCAACGACGAGTCGAGCAGGTGTTGAAAGCCAGATGTTTGAGATCAAAGTTTCCGGCCGAGCGGCCAGAGAAGATAACTTGCTTAGCGGCAGATCTTTCAGACCGATATTTAGGTTTTGGAGGGGAAACTCTTCACTCAATCGCCAGTGAGGTCGATATAGTATATCATTGTGGATGGGCAGTAAACTTCAACCAACGGCTAAGCACCTTTGAGAAGTCATGTATTGCAGGCGTTCGCCATCTCATTGATCTCTGTTTGGCGGGCAACAGGACAACACCCGCGCGTTTCATCTTCTTCAGCTCCATCAGCGCTATAATAGGCACATCAGAAGCCACTATTCCCGAACGTCTGCCCAAGTTTCTTACAGAGGCGAGTCGGACCGGATACTCGCGTTCCAAGTATGTCGCAGAGCAAATATGCGCCAAAGCTTCCGAAAAAGTTGGCCTTCCCGTAGGCATGGTCCGAATTGGCCAGATTGTCGGCGGCACCGTCCATTGCATCTGGAACACGTCTGAGGCGGTGCCGTTGATGATTCGATCTGCCCAGACAATTGGAGCATTGCCAACCTTGCAAGCACGGGTGCGATGGTTGCCTATAGACGAGGTGGCACAGATTGTACTTGAGATTGGTTCGAGCGATGCCATAGTCGCGAGCAAAACCTCTGTCTTTAACATTGTGAACCTGCATACTTTGAGGTGGACAGAAGACTTGCTACCATTACTGACTGAAGGTGGCTTATCTTTCCAAGCTGTACGACCTTCAGAATGGATTGAAAGACTTGAAGAGTCTGATCCCAATCCCGGGACAAATCTTCCGAGAAAGCTGCTCGAGTACTTCAAAGAGCAGTGCAGGCTTCGTGATACAGTTAAGGATCGCGAGTGGGAAACAAGTCGGACAGCCGAATGGTCACTTACATTCCATAATGCAACTGCACCAAGCCTGCAGTTAATCTCAGTCATTCTTGAATACTTCAAGGGAGCTTGGAAGATGTAGATAGGTACAGAGCTTTACTGGCGCTATAATACATTTGGAAATGTTTATTGCATTTCGATCCAGTTATAGATGCAAGCTAAGTATAAGTGGATCCAATTTTTGTCTTTCTAGAAGGGGAACAGTGTCTTTTGCCAGTGTCTCTATTGTCCTACGCTCGACTTAGTCTGTAGCTGCGCTATAGTTACATGGTCTGGCTTATTGTAGTACGGAATTCTGTCTACTCGCTTGAACTGGACCGGGATGAAAAGCCCAAAATTTTATGTTGAGTTGACTAAGAAAATGCTTGAGTCTGCTGGCAGAAATGGATCAGAAGCGGGCGCGGAACAAAGAGATACTGCAAGAATTAATGTAACATCCACTATCTCGACGTGAGATTTTAGTACTATTCATAGAAACCTTTATTCTTCCTCTGATGATTCGACAAGATAACGAAAACTCTGCATAGGGAGGGTCACAGAGATCCACAACTTCGCAGGGGTCTTCGGATACATGCCTCAAAGTGAACGGATTGAGCCGATCTTTGAATGAAATGCTACCCCATTCTCAAGCATAATACTGGGCCTTTAACATACCATATCCATTCTTTCGGTGATATAAGCCCTTCTGGTCTGCTTGATTCTTAGTTCTCACATTTCAAGTTCGCAAGTTTTATCCAGCATGGAGTTGAAGCCAATTTGGCCACCGGCCAATATCACGGCTGTTGCTGGATTCCAGACTATTGGTTGTCTCATCGCTTTCTGGATTACCTATCGCATACTGCTGATGGTCTACAACATATCACCTTTCCATCATTTGTACCGCTTTCCTGGGCCAAAGATAGCTGCAGCAAGTTATGCCTACGAGGCATATTATGACTGGTTGCGGGTAGGGCGTTATGGACATAAAATTCGCTCTATGCACGAGCGTTACGGCAAGTTGAAGTATTTGGTCCTCTGAATAGTACCTAACAAACAGATAAAGGTCCAATTGTCCGAATCAACCCAGACGAGCTTCACTGCTCTGACCCATACTTTACTGACGAGATCTACGCTGGTCCTGGCCGAATCCGCGACAAATGGCAACACCAGCTGAACACAGGAGGTGCTGGTCCTGTGTCTGTAACAGGATTCTCAACAGTTAACCACGAAACCCACCGTATGCGAAAAGGAGCCTTTTCTAAATATTTCTCTCGACAGCAGATGCTCAAGCTTGAGGGTGAGGTCAAAGAGTTTGCACAAATGACTGTTGACAAGATGCTCCGACACGCTGGTGAAGAACCATTTAACATTAAGGAAGCCTTCAACTGCTTCACGGCAGATATCATTTCTCAGTACGCCTTTGGTGAATCCATGGGGTTTATCGCTCAAGATGGATGGGAGCCGAATCTGGCTACTTGGACCAAGTCATTCTTCCAGAGTGCTTATATGATGCGACATAATGTTTTGGCAAGAAAGATGGCTCAATTCCTCCCGTTCCTTTCTGACTACTTGGGTGAGGATATCAAAGCGGTTATGCGACAGATGAATGTTGTTGTTCCTGGGTATATAAAGGCTGCTTTGAAGAACCCTGACGGGGGAAGAGTTTTCGCCGATGTGATGGATTCCAAGTCCCTATCAGAGTCGGAGAAGTCCATGTATAGATTGTCAGGCGAAGGATTTAACTTTCTGCTAGCTGGAACTGAAACCACTGCTGTAAGTCGTTTTGCTCTCACTTTATCTACGTACTATTGACAATCACAAACAGGCAGTTCTGACTGTTATCACCTACTACCTTCTTGCTCAGCCATTGACATACAAAAGATTGATGGCCGATCTTGAAGGAATCGATCCTAAAAACCTCAAATGGACTCAGCTCGAGCAACGACCTTACTTTTGGGCCGTCATCCACGAAGCTCTTCGTGTAATGCCTGGTGTATCTCACCGATCCGCAAGGATTGCTCGTGAGGAAGACTTATTCTATAAAAGTCAGGATGGCAGCGTAGAGTGGGTGATTCCAAGAGGTACTCCTATAGGAATGACCTCAATGATCAATCACTGGGATAATGAGATCTTCCCCAACCCAGATGAGTTTACTCCGGAGAGATGGTTGGAGAATGGGAGGCCCAACTTTAAATTGCAGAAACTACTGATTGCCTTCGGCAAGGGTAGTCGTGCATGCATTGGTGAAAAGTAAGTTACGATACAATTCAAACCCAAGGCTTGCATTAACGTTTTTCCAAGTCTCGCCTACTGCGAAGTTTACGTCATGGCAGCTCTGCTCGCTTTTCGAGTAATCCCCAGAGCGCGTTTGTATGAGACAACAGTCGAAGATATCACATATGACCATGACTTGATTGTGGCTCAGACGAAGAAGGGATCCATCTCTGTGAAGATTGCAGTCTCATAGTTGTATATGCCAAGTGGTATGAAGCAAGCTTCAAAATATAAGTTCCTGTTTGCACATGCTTGTTATGGTCGCTACCCTAATTTCATGAGGCTTGACTTGCATTCAAGCGTGCTTAACTTCGGCAATTGCGCTTTCTATCTGAGCCTGGCTTTTCGCAATACCAGCGGCGGATTTCTGTCTGTCGAACATTACTGCAGTTTCCTCAAAAGCGAGATCTGTGGTATCAACAAAGAAAAAAGTCGATCACTAGAGACTTAAGGACCAAGCTGGAAGGCTGAGTAATAACTTAAATAACGATTTAAACGAAATGACCTTTCCAGTCAAGTTGCTGCAATCTAAGGGAACTCAAACACTGCTTAAACACTCCAGAGAGAGCTGTAAAGCAGAAACAGAGCGTGATGCCCTTGGCTTGAATGTTGTATGGTAGAAGCTCTATGGTGTAAGATACAGTCAGATCAGGCCATGCAGCACCAGAAACAGCATAAAATAGGAAGATCGAAGCTATGATGGCAACAGTAGAGGATTCAGACTTTGTGTACACGGGGCCACATGCGGTCCATACGCTGAAAGATATAAGCTTCCAAAAGCACTCGTACTACGTAGTCCAACACGGTCGACAAAGAAGGTGACAAAGAGAATGATAAGACAGCTTGACAGTGGGCTGCCTTCATTCTCGGACCTTTTGGAAAATCCGAGGTGGACATGTATGCATCTGCTCACTTTTTCAACCCAACAGTAATTTGAGCCATTGGGCAGGGTAGATAATCCATCTT
Organism: Fusarium beomiforme; assembly: GCA_002980475.2. NCBI lineage: Eukaryota > Fungi > Ascomycota > Sordariomycetes > Hypocreales > Nectriaceae > Fusarium > Fusarium beomiforme. The sequence continues at coordinate 34,254 of PVQB02000480.1, read as the reverse complement.
AAGCTGCGGCCTATTCGCTTCTCTTGGCATACAATTTTCTCCACCCACTTATTGATGTTGTTGTTGCGGTATTTCACTTGAGCTGTTTCGCCCGGATTAAGAAATTTCAGAATGTATAATATCTGGGTATTGTCCAAACATGTATTCTAGGATCTCAACTATCACCGACAGTCATGATCACAAAGAACTGTCACTTTAAAGCAGGTACCGCTTGCAAGGTGTAGCCAGGGTATACAGACCTAGGCATGATCGTAGTTTGCCCCCATGATACTGTAAATTTTCGCGGTGGTATTGGCAGCGTTCTCGACCCACCACACCAGTCATCAAGACCAATTGTGGATAGAGCCAAGTCCTTAAAGCTTACTGCATCTCACCATTCATCTTAGCCTACGGAATCCCGAAGTCTAGAGCTTCGGAGGATTTCTTCCCAGATACTTAGTGCTTGAACTGACCTGCCTGGTTAGTCATAACCCTGTAGATTTCAATGATGCCAAGACAGCACAACAATAGTGCCGGTCACAACTACCAGCACAGGATAGCCCTGTTTGCGATCCCAGCGGGATAATTTAATTTCTCAGCCCAGTCTTCTATCCCTCTGTGCTGTGTGGCTTTGTCCAATTAATCCCGAGTTGTTGAGTTACTTGCGTACTGACATGCGACACCGGCTTCAGAACTTTAGCCTGAGATAGCTTAGAAACAAGTCGACTATGTGGAACAACGCTCAAAGAATTAGTCTATAATAGAAAGGTACCTGTCAGGGAAGATGATAATTCTCTCCATGCCCGGTCACACTATGAAGGCGCAGCGCATAGTGTATATTGGCGCTTACGCCAAGAGTGGCACGGCATGCAGGGGAACTTAAGGTGATTTTACGCCACGTCTCTTTTGGATGGCAGATCGTTACCAAGCCAATCACGACTCAAGTTACAGCAAACCCATTTGTGAGGACCAAGTAGCGAGGCCCATTACAAGGACGATGAAAGTCCGTATAAGACATCTGCGTTCGCCTGCCTTGTCTCCGTCTGAGCTCACGGTTATCCACGTCTATAACTCTCTCCAGACAAGCAGACTCACCGAGCCTGCGTCTGTTTCTCCCAGCCATGCTTTTACCCCATATAATGTCCGGGATATTGCTCTCGGCTGTCCTGCCCGCAACAGCCCTGCCATGGACATCTCTAACCCAAGAGGCACCGGAGATACTTGAGTTTAACTCAAGCATTTCTGCTCGAGCAAACCCTGGCGACTTCTATCTACGGATTATGCCCTTGGGAGCATCTATCGTGGCCGGAGATTACTCTCAAGACGGTGGCAAGAACGGTTTCAGGAAGTTCACCCGTGACAAACTCGTCGAACAAGGATGGAAAGTGAACATGGTTGGCAATCGCAATTCCGGTAGCATGGCAGACAATGTGAGTTTCTAATAAGGCAGGGACCATATCAGCCACAAGCAGCTGATTCATATGACAGGATCACGAAGGCATCTCGGGACAGGTTGTGCAAGATATTGCAAAGCGTGGACGAGAGTCTGCCGCAACATGGTTACCTAACGTGGTACTGGTTAACGCAGGAACCAATGATGCCAACGACCGCCAGTCTGACGTCAATGCCGGACGAACGGGCCTTCAGATGAAAGAGCTTATAGAGGGAATCTTTGCAGAGGTTCCCCAAGCTGTTGTGGTTCTTTCTACTCTACTGCCAAAGGGGAGCAATGCAGACTACGTGGAAAAAATTAACAACCAGTACCGAACAATTTATCGTCAGTTTGTTCCCCTGGGTGAGGATGGCAAGGAGGAGTCAAATCCGCAGTTCAAAGTTATCCTCGCTGAGATGCAGCCATGGTTGAACAACGGAGATATTCATGATGGAACACATCCAACAGTTTATGGGGAGAGAAAGATGGCAGCCGTTTGGGTCTGGTAAGAGAATATGCGCATAATTCTATTGCCACACAGACTGACGTAAACTCAGGGCAATCGGTGTTGCCAACGACCGAGGCTGGATCAAAGAACCCAAACAGAGCAGCCTCTTCAAAGACGGGGAGAGCTCTCGGACTTGCCGCAAGAAGTTTGGAAGCGGCGCATCGGACCCCAGAAGCGGTCGGCAAATTCTCTTTGCCAGCGATCCAGCAATTCGCGACGACGGCACTTATAGGCACAAGTCGCAGCTTCGAGATGACCGTAAAGGATCCTTCACCAATACCATTGGTGGAGGGCCGGACAAGGACATGACCAAGACATCTGATATGTGGTTTGCGCAGCTCGTCAACCTAAAAGGCTCACCCAAGGGCGACGAGCGTGATGAGTTGATCCTTGCGCCCTCTGACAAGTCGGACCGCAGATTCACCATGTATCTGAATAATGGTAACGGAGAGTTCAACGACGGGTTCTCGATCGATCCGAAAATGAGCTGTTCCAATTCTCGTGAGTCTATGAATCCTGATTCGCCTTCGCATACTAACATGCCATGTCAGACATCAGATGGGGTGACGTCAATGGTGATGGGTTGGATGACTTCATATGTATTCAGACCAATGGAGAGTTGTAAGTTGACTATATGCGTTCCGGATTGACGAGGAAGCTAATCGTGGTCTTTAGATACGTCTCCATCAACAAGGGTGGAAGCCCACCTACATTTCAGAACGTTGGCCTTGTAAGTCACCTCGAATCATGGCGTATTTTAATCTCACAAGCTAATCTGTCGGTGCAGTACAAGAGGCAGGAGATGGGCCTCGGCCGCGATCGAGTGCGCCTTGGAGATATGGATGGTGATGGTCGCTTAGACTACTGTATCATCTCCAATGCTGGCAGTATTCAGTAAGTCATATGCTTTCCTCTACTACCCAAGACGTCCGATCTGACCGGTTTCAGCTGCTGGCGTAATGGAGGTATTGGAGACAAAGCTGCATACTGGCAAGACATGGGCCAGGGATCACATATCTTTGCATCCCAGAACACAGGAGATATGCGGGGTGTACAACTTGGTGAGTCTTTCATTACTTTTTTCTGATCTTTGAGTAATGCTGACATGACGTATAGTCGATATGAACGGAGAGTGAGTTTATGCGATGTTACTCCGTGTATTGGCCTTGGAATCCATACTAACAATAGTAAAGCGGCCGCTATGACTGGACATGGATGAGCAAGGAGGGCCAAGTCAAGACGTAAGTAGGCCATGATAGAATGAGTCAAGCAACTACTGACTTGGATGGATAGGTTCATCAACCAACGAGGAGACGGCAAGGGTATGAAGCCATTCTGGCGCGAGGCTGGAATCACCCATCCCGGTCGTGGCTATAACATTGGCGAGGACCGTGAATTTATCAAATGGGGTCGAATATTTAGTGGGATGCCTTCGTACGTCAACTGGCAACGCGAGGGTAAGCTCTGCAACGGAGGCGTAACATGCCGAATCACCTACCAGGTTTGGGAGAACCAAGGTGAGGGGGGTACTTCACAAAAAGGTTTGCCATTCTTAAGCGGAGATGTTGGTCATTATTAACTGTCTGCAAGGTGATGGCATCTTCTGGGGCGACACCACTGGTTCTGGCGTAGACGACTATGTTTGGATCTCGATGCACGGAGAAGTCAATGTGTTTGTGAACAAAAATACGCGCAGCAGCCACGACTTTTACAATACCAACGCCTGGGGAACGCCAACCATGATCAAGACAGGGCTCCCGCGCCGCGCATTGCACTTGGCTGATTGGGATGGAGATGGAAAGGACGACATCATAGGCGTGACCGACCTCAAGACCGGTGCCCTCAAGGTGTGGTACAGTCGATATAGCAACGGAAAGCATAACTGGGATGCACAGATAATTCCCAACCCGCCTGGTAGGGAATGGTGCACCCAAGGCTATGGGCGACTACCTTTCGACAACGCCCATCACTTCGCCGATCTAACAGGGTCTGGTAGGACGGATTACGTCTGCATGGCACCGAGCGGCCAAGCCTGGGCCTGGCTCCGAGGTAAGGAAGGTGTGGCCAAGCCTTCAGGGCAGATAAAGTACACCGAAGACCTGGACCGAGCAAACTTCCAGTTCGCTGACATCAACGGCGACGGCAAGGCCGATTTGATCCACAAAGATAAATTCAACGGCGACACTCAAGTCTGGTACTTTGATAGGGTCGTCTCTGAGTCTGAACGACCGGGAAACTCGGGCAGCATCATCAAGTGGGGTCGACCTGAGAAGTTGTTCCGTGGATCGGTCCGAGGACCAGATACTCACTACCCTCGTCTGAACAACCAAGGTCGCGCTGACATGGTCTATGCAAAAGCCACGAGCGCACAGGTAAGCCTTTGCATCCGCATATAAGACTATGGGACTATGCTGAATGTTCGCTGCAGGCTCACATCTCATTCAACGTATGTCCCGCTGGAGGCGATGATGAGGAGATGGATACAGACCTCCCAAAGTACACACCTCCTGATCTTTCCCCGGATCCTGGAGGTGGCTGGTTCTGTGGCAAAGGTAATGGAGCTAAGTGGACTACCAGTCTCTGGCGCGAGCACGGCGTTGGCACTTGGCTAAGGCAGAGAACCGATCTGTATAGCGCGGCCGAGAACAGCTGGCCGAACGATGATGCCAAGGGCGTCCCACGTATCATCGCCGAGTACGACGTTTTCAAGCGTGATCGTACTTTCAACTGGCATACATCCTGTCGAGCGTGAGTCATGGCCTTATACTCTGACGTCAAAATAGAAAATCCACTAATACGAGGTCAACAGAATCAGCGATTCCTGTGACTTCGTCAATCCACTTGAGGAGGCAGATGATTGTTCAAAACATCAAGAGAGAGCTTTTGCCCTCTGGGCGATGGGAAACTTTGCCCTGTTCCAGCAAAAGTGGTACAAAGCAGTCAAGGATGGGCAAGTACATGGCGAATTATTGCATTATTTTCTTGACAGATTTACTAACCACGTTATTCTAGCGTGAACTCTGCATCCAAGTCGTCTGGCGCTATCGCCGACACATTTCTACCAGTCTCGGCCGAGGACGCACTCGCCAACCCCGCCGCCTGGCTCACCATTGTGGCCGGCATGTTCACAACCATAGGCGGAATAACTCCCGGAATGATTGGCAATGGTGTTAACTTAGTGGCGGGTATTCTGACCATCGGGGCTGGCGCTGCCTCCTTCGGGGCAGATTCGACCGAGCCGAGCCCCCAGTTCAAGTCGTTTGCCAGCCTGGACAAGGCACTTGGTGATATGGTTGAGTGGACAAGAAAAGCCATGGCGGCCCAGTTCAATCGCTACTTTGTTGAAACACCACCCAACAATAATAGGGAGCGTGGCTCGGAGCTGGCGCGCGCTATCGAGTCCGGTATCTGGGCCAACCAGGACATTGCGCAGGCTGACTCTGACACAATCTGGGATAGCGGAAAGGTCCAGTCCATGATTCAGGCCGCTATGATCAGTGAGATGTGGAACACGGGTGAGGTCGCCATCTTTAAATGGTCCAAAGACCACGACCTGGCCAAATGGGGATTCAACCCATGCTTTGGAGGTAACAAGCACGGTTTGGACAAGCACGTCGCCTGTATCAACGGCCAGAACTACCTCATTGTAAGTCCCAAAGCTGCGAGACAAGCCTCATAAAGGTCTCTAACACCCACGTCAATAGGCCAAGCAGATTACCAGGGACGAGCAAGGTGACGCCAGAAACTGGCCGGATATTGGATCCGACGAGGACTCACTCGGAGAGTACAGCTTGGATCATGCCACTGTTATCAATGCTGCAGAGAGGACGCAAAACTGGGCTGACCGGTTCATTCCCCGTGGCGTTGACAACCTAGGAGAGCTCTTCACGGAGGCTTCTACACAGCCCGAAGGCGACCGTTCAAAGTACTTGACCTACTTTAACGTTCCGGGTATGGCTTCTCATCCCAGTCCTTTATACCTCCTATCATCTCGCTAACCAATTAATAGTGTGCAATCTCAATGACGTGGACAAATTTGACAAATACCAAGATCACCTGTCTGGGGAAGTTGAGTTTTGTACCAGCGAAAAGACCGCAGGAAACCTTGTGCCGTTTTGTGTTGCCCATATGCTTGCTATTAACTGCAGGAAGCTCAGCTTACCAGGAGGTCAGTGGCCTTATCAGAATAACATTCCTATTTAAGACTAAGTATATTAAATATAATATATCTCGAGTATAAGAGTAAATACCTAATTAGCTATACTTTTTATTTATCTGATTTATATTAATAGTTAGAGTTATTTTATTTCAAGTTTTTCTATAAATAATTATATTTAAACATTTGGCAGTCTTTGTTTCTCTTAATTTTATTATATTAATGTATAACTATTAATTTAGTATGGTTTTTACTAGATAATAGATGGCCTCTTGTTCACCATGAACAACTAAGCAACTAGGTTTAAATTTGTGAAGGCAAACTTAATGCTCTAGATATCTAGCACCACTCGCGCGATGTTCTTATATGAGACCCTGCTTGAGGTATTGAAGCCTTGTCGCGGTGGGTTCAGAATCCTAATAAGCTCCTATAAGTCCACCGGGTGCCGAACAAGCCTAATACCAATCCGCCATGTTGTGGTAAGTTAGATTTAAGTAGCAGGCGTTGCGCAAAATCACAGCCATAGTTCGCAGTACATCTTGTTCGAGCAAAGGCGAACTTGAAGGATATGTTCTACGATGCTGGATCAAGTCTGTTATCAAAGCCCAATGCTGCAGGCTGTTCTAGAGCGGATACCTGGGAGTATGACTGCCGGACCGGACCGTATGCTATAAATGGCAATATTTCGGCAGTAGATACAAGAGTGCTGCGCCAGCCTCAGTGGAGGCATGCTCACTAGCCTGTACTGTTGTTCACAAAAGTCTTATACTGAGCAGTGAAAATCATGAGACCGGGGAAGGATCCATAGCTTATCATTTTTATTCACTCTACTAGATACCCAGACATTATCTGTCATAACCCGTGTAATAGTAAAGCAGCCGAAATCCATTGAATAGCTGTGATGAACAAGTTTGTCATAAGTAGACTGTTGCAGCTGAACAACAGCCAACTAATTGATGGAGTTCGTGCCGTTGCCACCACGAGTAGTGGCTATAGCCAAGTCTAGAACGTAGTAGATTCTGCCCAGCCGCCGCCACAATATTACACTCCAAATGTAACGCCTTGTGAATATACCCAGGCTCAGCAATGTCCGTTGCGGCCCATGAATTTACCACTTTCTGCGTTGGCACAGAAGTCGAGGCCAGGGGAATAATTCATGTACCCACAGCCAATCGAACTAAAACCGATGGAAGACGGTACCAATGTTCCTGGCACATACCAACCACATGAATCGGTAATATGCGCAAGAATATTGGCGTAATTGGAGGAAGTCATCGGATACGAGGTATCAGTACAGCAGAATGCAACCTATTGTAGTTTAAATAGTTAGAAAAAGAAATAGACCCGCCTCTTTGAGTACGAAGGTGTCCGAGGACGGAGGCTGAAAAAAACTTACCACATCACCCCAAATAGAATACCAAGCTTGAGTAACCTCACCCACACCACCATCGGATCTTTCAAATTGTGCTTTAAGCATATCGACGGCTGTATCGCAATTTCCATGGTTCATAGAAAGACTAAAATATTCAACCAATTGTTTAATCCTGGAATCAAGGGTAATGAAGATGTCAATGTTTGTACGTACCCACATCCACAGTACATCTCCGGGTCATCCCGGTCCCATCCACCTTCATCTTTCCACTGGCGAGCCTTCAGCTGACGCGAAGATACTCCCGGAGTCACGGTGGTTGTGTGGTCAACTGTGAGTCCATCATAGACTTCAAGACCTTGAGAGTTCACATGCACACGGTATACGCCATTAGGCAAGTTCTCTGGCATCGTGAATCCGGCGCAAGCAACAACCGACTGAAGAATAAGGATGGGAGTGCTGGATTTCATGATGAACAGGTGTGTTGAGGTGAAGGAGGCCTGGTTATACGGAGAGTCTGGGACTGGAAATGATGATTGAGAGGAATTGAATTGAATTTCCATGAGTGAAGAATTGAAGGCTTTTATACATCTTTTTGTTGTCCTTGAAGAAGACGAGAATTGAGGATACGCAGCGATAGGGCTACCACGCTGAGATTAGAGCTATACCACTGTGCCTCATTTCATCTGCGATAAAAGTACAAAAGACCCCAGCAGCTTCCAATCTTGTCATTTCAATCCGTCGAGTGTCGTGCCGACTTATCCGGTTCGTCTCACTGGCCAATAACCCAACATACCCATATGCTTGGATTGGCTGAAGCAAACCCACAATAGCCGCTAGCAAGCCCAAAAGATCTTCCAATACATGGTTACCATGCTCATTGCGCTTCATAGGACATCTATCTAATCTAAGCGCGTATGTAGCGGCAACTACCCATATCGTTTATAGATCAACAGAGTCAGGTTCAGCCGGCAATGCTTACTTGTAGTAGATAGTAGTATTCCCTCGTATCACGAAAATGCCTCATTAGACCAGGATATTTCTGGGATCAATGCTAATTCCAGTTGAGTCTTTTGACTAGATGCTTATTCTGGATTCAGGGTTATAACAGCCTGCTGACGAGATCTTGGCTATCTGAGACTAAAGATAAGTTTATACCCAAAAGTCGAAACACAGCAAGAGGAAGAAAGCTGTGACAGCACGAAAACAAAGAAAAAGAAAAGAGACCCTTTCAAGGTTGAATATTGTATTAACTTATATACAGAGAGAATAGAATAAGAGAGGCGGCTCGCCTGATCTGCAAGCGAATCGACGATCGCTTCTAATTCCTATATATGACGAGTTCAGGAGTCCGTGACGAAGCTCACAAGAGATCGAGGAGGAATTGTAGTCTTAAAGGAGCCTTTCACAGTAGCCTTTACGTGCTCCAAAGCACTCAAATCGTTAGAATTATCCGTCAGAAACGGCTTCAAGCTGTGAGGAGTTCGGCCAGTGCCAGAAACGACGAGTCGGATATCGTGAGCAACAGTATCATTATTAAGCACCTGCGTTGCGACAGTACCGTCAGTGTTGAGGAAGGCACTGACAGTAATCAGAGGAACGGAGCTAGTGGCATCGATGCGGCGAGCACCAGGGCGAGCAAACCTGCTGAAGGATGCAAAAGCCCAGAACCTCTTGGACGGGATGACCTCATTACCGATCATGTTGATAAGAGCGCTGTTCGTGGTGGAGTTCTCAGCACCGATCCAGTAGAGAAAGCCACTGACGTTGCCGTCTACAAGGGCTGTCTGGATACGGCCAGCCCAGGTCAAACCCTCACCCTGGCCGCTGTTGTTGTAGAAGATGTAGGGCGTGAACTGACCCGTGAGGTCTGCCCACTCGGTGAGCCATGTCTTCTTGGTTGTTGAAAGTGGATGGTTCGGCGGTGAACTGTATCCGTGGCCAGTTACCACACCAAGGTAGTTAATCGCGGGATCAGGTCCAGCAGCGAGACCGGCCATCATGTCCTCCTGCTGATCCCAGCCAATCCCATCACAGCAGGTAATGGTGAGGTCATCAATTCCTCGCTTTTGAATTGTCTTTCCTAGCACGCGTATAAAATCGGCAGCCTGGGTGCCGTTAGAAAGCATGCCGGCGTAGGGAGCAGCGAACTGAGGTTCGTTGAGGAATCCCAGGTTGGTGACCTTGACACCTGACTTGCGGTAGAAGTCAACCCACTGCAACAAGTAGTCTGCGTAGGCCTGTTTCCAGTCACCAGAAGCACAGGTAGCACCCGTGACACCGCACAGGTATCCTCCATTGTTCTCATCGTGGTTTGTCTTCATGTAGCCCGGGGCGGACCAAGCATCGCCGTAGAGAAATTTCAGTCCCCTCTTGTATGCTTCTTGAGCAACAGGGAATTGACCGCTGTCGTAACCGTTCCAGACGTAGTGCGGCTTCGCTCCGGGTGAGCCTGGCGAAAAAGGTTCGATTGAGTTCATAAAGTTCTTCTCGGAACTGTTGCTTGAGCCAATGCCATTTCGCAGGATAGAGAAGCCTGCACCGATATCCTTGCTAAAAAGCAAGTCAAGGACATGTCGAGTGCCTTCCTTGGAGAGGCCGTCTTTTCCAAGAATGTCCTCGGCCCTTTGAAATGCTTGCGAAGCGCCGAATCCGTCAAGCTCTTGGTGCTTGACCTGACCATTCACCGAAATCAACACCTCAGAGCCGGAGTATGAGTCCGCAGGGATGGCCGTCGCCACGGCTGGACTCGTGTAACCGAGCAGCGTCAAGGTGATAAAACTGCGGGCGAGTGGACCCATATCTGTCAAAGAGTAGCTAAGTTGAAGGGAAAGAAAGATAAGAAGGAACAACGGGCTGAATTGTGCAACGACCTTCGTTTGTATAGCGAGTTTGCCACTGGTTGCTATGCTGCCAACCAGCAAGAATACTGGTTCCGCTGTATTATTTATACTCAGCATACATTACCTGGCCTACCCTGGACATCGCAATGATCCATGCTCGCAGAAATCGGCATGTTAACCGGGACGTCTTGCGAAGCGGGACCGAACCTATCGGTTACCTTGGGACTTAGACAGCTCATTTTGATGAACTGTTTCAAGGATTGTACAATTAGCCGTTAAAGTCCCGTCTTCCTTGCATCTGGTGAGTGGTCAGGAGGTACAACAATAGTTCAACGTCTGGGCCTCTTCAACGCACTGAGACAAAAGGTCGAGTAGACGTACTTTCAGTTTCTACAGCCTAGCCAGCCTACGCAAAACTCACTCCTCACAAGTTGAGTATGTAGACTAGCCAGGGTTCTGGTTAAATCTGACCTTGTTATTTCGCGTATCTAAACCCCGCACGATAGTCAGCTTCTGTGTGATCAGAATTCAAGTCAACATTGGTCCATCGTGACTATGGGGGAATGTATTAACCCTGGATATGTGCTTCTCAAGTGCCGAGTTTGCCGATAAACCTTGCCCGGTCAAACATAGTAACATACATAGGCTCCACCCCCGCATTATCCCCCGGTCCACCCCAGACGCGCTTATTCTAAGGAGAAAGGCAGAGCTCCGTCTTGTGCCGACAGCTCGGAATGCTTCCCGTGGGATAGTCACTCTTTAGCTCAATACTTCCTCGTATTTTCGGAGGGCCATTATTACTATGTTCACAGGAAACACTCACGCCATCTGATTTTCAACATAGGCATGATGAATAGGCTAAATTGAAAGAAAGTTTTCCTCCAAAAGTCTGGCTGTTGGGGGTCTCTATCCCTGTGCATCGTTCAGAGTCAGTCTTCTGTGCCGTCTTTACCGAACAGCGCTTGGTCCACTTCCCCATACCTAGATTAATCCTAGAGTTGCTGTGTTTGCCATGTTGGAGTGGAGCCAGCAGATTGTTAGAGTAGGATCGTATATGAAATAGACGATGATCCTACCCAAGACTTCTGGATCATTACTGAGAACCTTTGCTTGTGGATTGATCAGATAGACTCTGGTCCTGCATTTCTTGACTTGACCATTGCGCATATACTACCAATTGACTCACCGAGCATCCCAATCTGACAGTTTGCCAGCCCAAAAAGCCGACAGAGAAACAGATCATGCCAGAAAAGCGCGCCGATTCCATTGAGATCGCGCCGGCAGACGGCCATCATGGTTGGATGGACAAAACCTCTGTCGAGGCTCGTGCTGCCACAGCCGCGGAACATTCCCTCAGCATTCGCCAGGCTATCAAGAAATACCCTAAGGCCTGCTTCTGGTCCTGCGTGGTATCTCTTGTAATCATTATGGATGGTTATGATACAGCCCTGCTCGGGTCACTCTTTGCCTTTCCAGACTTCCGAGAGCGCTTCGGTGTCCCGAACCCTTCTAAGCCAGGTACCTACCAGCTCGAGCCCAAGTGGCAGACAGCACTTGGCATGGCTAGCTCCTTGGGAGGGATTGTTGGTATCTTTTTCAACACATGGATGACAGAAAGGATTGGACATAAGAAAACCCTTCTGATATCTCTGTTCTGGTTGACTGGAACCATCTTCATCTCCTTCTTCGCCCCTTCAGTCGAGGTTCTGTTCGTTGGTCAACTCCTTTGCGGCCTGGCCTGGGGTGTCTTCACCACAATGGGACCTGCCTACGCCTCTGAGGTCGCCCCGGTCGTTCTTCGTGCGTACCTCGAGACTTACGTTGTGCTGTGCTGGGGTATTGGTCAGCTCCTCTCTTACGCTGTTCTCGACTCTCTTGTTGGCAACACGAGCATCTGGGCTTGGCGGATTCCTTTTGCCGTGCAGTGGGTGTGGCCTGTCATCATTGCACCTCTAATGTTCTTCTGCCCCGAGTCACCCTGGTGGCTGGTCCGCAGTGGCCAGTTGGAAGAAGCCAAGATGTCACTGAAGAGGCTAACGTCCAACATGTCCGACGAAGAGCTTCAGAACCAATTATCTCTCATGGTGGAAACCACTGAGCTAGAGCGCAGCATCACAGAGGGAGCCTCTTATTTTGACTGCTTCAGCGGATCCAACCTCTGGCGCACGGAAATCGCATGTGTTGCCTGGGCAGGCCAGGTCCTCGTTGGTTTTGGAGTTTCCTCTTATGCCACCTACTTTTTCGAACAGGCCGGCATGTCGACCAAGGATGCTTACAAGTTGACTGTCGGCCAGGGTGGTCTTCACTTTGTCACCGTAGTCCTGGCTGTCTTCATAGTCGCGCGACACGGACGGCGATCGATCTTCATTTGGGGCTGTCTCATCATGTCCGCTGCTATGTTTGTAATTGGCTTTGTGGCCATCCCAAGTCAGAGCAGTGCCACAGGAGGCGTCTCTGCAGCGTTCTACTACGTGTGGTATTCTACCTACGAGATGACGATTGGTCCGGTTGCCTACATCATCGTCGCCGAGGTTTCGTCTACGCGCCTGCGCTCCAAGACGATTGGTCTGGCTCGGAATGCCTACAACGTCATTAGCATTGCCGCCACATGTGTCGTTCCTCACATCCTTAACCCCACAGCTGCTAACTGGAAGGGAAAGTCTGCTTTCCTAGCTGCGGGCTTCTGTATACTCTGCGCCGTTTGGGCTTGGTTCCGTCTTCCTGAGCTGAAAGATCGCACCTACGAGGAGCTTGATATTCTATTTGCGAAGAATCTGGGTGCTCGTGAATTCAAGGGCTATCGATTTGATACTGATGCTGATATTGATGAGAAGTTGGGCGTCGAGCACAAAGAATGAAGCAGCATCGTTGAGATGTAGGAGACGATCTGGTCTGTCTGTCGATGTGCTAAAACTTTCGGAAATAGTTCGTTGGCCCTTGTAGTCTGTTTGACTTGTAGTTAGGAAATGAGATTTGGGTTGAGCATGGTGTACACTGTGAATAAGTCAATTGCATTGTTTTAGTATCATCCTTGTTCCTCGTTGCAAGATTGGCTCCCGTGCGCAAGACGTTGCCTCCTTTGCTCGTAGATTTGGTCAACCGCCTAGGGTAGATAAATAATTTCAATATTTTACCTTCACCTAGCAGGGAAGTCTGTAGTGGTTGTATACCCGTGGCCACTCCATAAGCAGTGCTAACCATAGGATGCCTTCACGCTCAATGCACATCGCCGTTCCAGGCCCAGAAGCAAAACTATTTCCTTTAGAACTATTCAACGCTGGCCGTCATTAGGCGACATGATGTCTCGTACGGAGTGTCAAGGCCATGGCTACATCAGGTGAATGTCGACCAGCGGAGTAAACTTGGCTAAAGCCGTGATCTGTAATCTCTTGGGCTCAACTCACTAACCCCCAACTAGTGTGGGGTTTGGGGTAATGGACCTTCGTCTCTCCTCTTTTCCAGCTCGAATATCCACATAGGGGAAAGTGTAAAATTCATCCAGCGATTTTAACCGCCCCTGCTGTATTCAACCAGGGTTTTTAACCGTCCATAGTGTATAAATCGGCTACCAGATGCCGAACGAGACCCGCTCAAGCTGTAACCTCAGCTGATGAGATGGGTCTGTTATTATTGGACCCTGATTCTTCTGGCTGGCATAGGGTCGTGCTTTGGAATAAGATGGGCTCCAAGAATCGCCCAATGGCCAAAGATTGTCCTCCGAAATTGCCTCTCACACTTGGTGCCGTTCATTCTTCTAAAGACTCTACGTTCTCAGCCTCATTCATGGGTCACACTTTCGATCAAGAGGCAATTCTCCGCATCTAGTATCAAACATTCCAAAAGCCCGCAAAATGCTTCCTCCAGAGAGCGGAATCGACGCTTGGCTACGCTATGCCCCCCTGTCTGAGAACCTGCGTAGCCTTCACAAGCCAATTTCCAGCATCATTACTCTGAGCGCCAACCCAACTAGTCCAGTTTCTGTCGCCGGAGAGGAACTTCGATATGGTCTCGAGCGTATACTCGGACAAAGAGTAAAGGTCGACTTTGACTTTCACGCCGCGACTAGAGGACCAAATGTTGTCGTTGGCACCTTGTCAGCCTTTAAGGCGAAGGCAAGTGAAGGTCTCGTTCAGTCAGCACCTGTACTCGAAGAGGATGGATTCTGGCTGGACACAAATGTTAGTGGAAACAATGGCATTCACATTATCGGCCAAAATGAGAGAGGAGCCCTTTATGGAGCATTTGAATTCCTTTCTCTCCTTGCCCAGGGCAAAATGGCCAAGACCAATGTCCGACAGGCATACAATCCCGGAGCTACTATCAGATATGTCAACGAATGGGATAACCTCGACGGCAGTATAGAAAGAGGGTACGGCGGCAAGTCGATCTTCTTCCGCGACGGCCAAGTCTTGACGGACCTGTCTCGCGTCCGCCAATATGCTCGTTTGTTGGCGTCAATCCGCATCAATGGCTGCATTGTAAACAACGTCAATTCGAGCCACGATCTACTCAACGACACAAACCTCGAGGGCCTCGGTCGCATCGCTGATATCATGCGTCCCTACGGCGTACGAATTGGCGTCTCATTGTTCTTCGACACTCCCCGAGGCCTCGCCAGTCTACCAACATCAGATCCTTTGGATACCAAGGTCATCAAGTTCTGGGAGGATATCACGGCCAAGTTGTACAAGCGTGTCCCGGACATGCTTGGATACACCATCAAGGCCAACTCAGAAGGTCAGCCGGGGCCTCTGACGTATGGTCGCACACTTGCACAAGGTGCCAACATGTTCGCTCGTGCCCTGAAGCCTCATGGTGATGGTATGGTCATGTATCGCGCTTTTGTCTATAACCACCACTTGGACGAATCCGATCTAAAGAACGACCGGGCCAATGCCGCGGTCGAGTATTTCGCTCACCTCGATGGCGAGTTCGAAGACAATGTCATCATTCAGGTCAAATTTGGCCCAATCGACTTCCAGATTCGTGAGCCTCCCTCTCCACTCTTTGCCCATCTCCGGAAGACGCCTGTCATCTGTGAGTTCATGGTGTGTCAAGAGTATCTGGGCCAGCAGTCGCATTACGTGTACATGGCACCGGAATGGGAGACTATTCTCGATTTCGACATGCGTATCGACGGTAAGCCTTCACTTGTAAGAGATATCGCTTCTGGCAAGGTCCATGGCTTGAAGAGGGGCGGCTATGCCGCAGTCACCAACGTTGGCGATGATTCTACATGGCTGGGACACCATCTATCAATGTCAAACTTGTACGCCTACGGTCGATTGTGCTGGGATGCTGCTGCTCCAGCGCAGGATATCCTGCTCGATTGGATACGCCTGACATTCACGGCCGAGAATCAGAAGGTGATAGACACTATTCGCGACATCGGTATGGAGACCTGGCCTACATATGAGGCCTACAGTGGTAATCTCGGAATCCAAACCCTGTGTGATATCATCTATACCCATTACGGCCCCAGCCCAGGTTCACAAGATGGAAACGGCTGGGGTCAATGGACTCGAGCCGATAGCAAGGGCCTAGGCATGGACCGCACCGCCGCCACTGGCACAGGCTTTGCGGCTCAATATCCGCCTCAGGTTGCAGCCCAGTTCGAGAGAATTGAGACAACGCCAGACGACCTTCTTTTATGGTTTCATCACGTTCCTTATACTCATAAACTCAAGTCTGGCAAAACCGTAATCCAACACTTCTATGATGCTCACTACGAAGGTTCAGAGAACGCTCAGACATTTGTGACAAGATGGGCAGCCCTAAAGGGTCTCATCGACGATGCGCGCTTTGAGCATGTCGCTTTCAAGCTTGCATATCAGGCAGGCCATTCGCTCGTGTGGCGCGATTCGGTGAACAACTTTTACTTGGCAAAGTGCGGCATCCCAGACGAGAAAAACCGTGTCGGTAACTACCCATGGCGTATAGAGGCCGAAAGCATGCAGTTGAACGGTTATACCGTTGTTGACGTGACGCCCCCCGAAGCAGCGTCTCGTGGCCGTGCCGTCGTGGCTTCGTCATCGGAAAAGGCCGTTGCAACCACGAAACTTACGTTCCCCTCAGGGAAGCGCGACATCGCTGTCAACTACTTTGACCACACCGGCGGGCATGCGCGCTACGAGCTTCTCCTGGATGGAAAAGTAGTCGGAGAGTGGACAAGTGACCTAGACACGCGGCTTGGCCATGACTTTTCGGAGTATCTAGACGGGCACTCGGCCACCAGAGTCTACTTCCGTGGTATTGATGTCCTGGAGGGCACCGAACTGACAGTCGTCGGTTACCCAGACGGAAAGGATATGGCACCAATAGATTATATCTCAGTTTTGCCGGAGGGTGTAGTAGACTGAACAATTAAGAAGGTAAGAATGTTGTGGTGGGGAAACATCGAGTATGTACTCAATCGACGGTGGTGGACAAGCCTCGCCGTATAGATGTAGCATGTGTGATTATTCTGTCTAAATATCTAAGACCAGATGGAATTCACTACAGCTGCTGCTGAATCGTCGTGCCATGCAAGTGAAGATGATTTTATGATGAATCGTGTTCCAAGAGTGTGATCTCAGCTCGCACGAGTGAATTCTCCACTCTCTAGGACACTTTTGTATTTAACCGGCACTTAAGTTTTAGATTCCGATGGGTTAGCCGTATTATCCGAAGTGAGAGTTTGAGCTCTGGGATCCAAGTGCGTGCCCTTCTTTCTTCGCATTTAAAGCCTCATTCCCAGGCAACTTGTCCCGTAATAAAGAGAGACCAGTGGATATGCGTTTTTTGTCGCAGAGAAACACCGATCACATCTCTGAGATGAAGTTGCGGTCCAAGTGGGTGACAGTCTGGGCGCCAACACCTCAGCCTACTGAGGAGGCGGATATGCCATTGTTTCCATTCGTAAGGCCAGCCACGTTGCGTCGCGTCTAATGAAGGCTTACTTACCATTATTGCTTCCCCAGACACAGCGTGAGGTTGCTTTCCAGAACACCACAATCCGACAGACTTTTAGAGTGACAGCAGGAGGAGACTTTATCCGCATTCGCTTATCGAACCTTTTTGGATCGGATCCATTGCATGTTTCGGGGGTTGTCATAGCTCTTCCTCGGCAACAAGACTCGCTTGGTCCTAGTGGTTCTGCCTCAATCTTTGAGGAGACAGTGCAGCGGGTTCTATGGGACGGCGAACAAATGGTATCAGTGCCTGGGGGCTCCCACGTAGTATCAGACCCTTTCAGATTCCCAGTCAACGCAGGGCAGGTTCTGTCTATCAGCATCTTTCTCCAGAAAGGCCACAATCCTCAACAGATTACCTCCCACCCTGGGAGCCGTACAGAATCGTGGCTTTGTCATGGCGATCAGTCCATGGCATCTGAGCTTTCCGGGCCTGATTTACAGTCGCTGGCGCATTGGTATTTCCTCTCTGGGGTCGAAATATGTCAAGGTACTGCACATCACGGTACCCTTGTTCTCCTAGGTGACAGCATAACCGATGGG
Source organism: Fusarium beomiforme (assembly GCA_002980475.2). Classification (NCBI taxonomy): domain Eukaryota; kingdom Fungi; phylum Ascomycota; class Sordariomycetes; order Hypocreales; family Nectriaceae; genus Fusarium; species Fusarium beomiforme. The sequence goes on along the minus strand of PVQB02000480.1, from coordinate 16,474 downwards.
CGCTGTAGCACAGACAACGCAAACAATCGCTGGCCAGACCTTCTGTTTGACCGCATGCAGCAGCACCCTTTTGCGCAGGATATTGCCATTATCAATCAGGCTGTGGGTGGTGGGAGGGTTCTAAGAGATGGTAAGGGGCCAAGTCTTCTGAGTCGCCTGGATCGCGACGCAATCGCGCAGCCAGGCCGACACTACATCGTAGTCTTCCATGGGGTGAACGACCTTGGCACAGCAGATTCTGACGCCCCATCCTTGGAAGAGGTTACGAAAGCTCTCAAGAAGGCCTATCGCCAGATTGTCTCGCGCGGCCATGCGCATGGTCTGCCTGTCATGGGTGCCACAATTGGGCCTATGGGGGGCAACGACCCTTACGGTACTTGCGAACTGCGTGAAAGGGCGCGCCAGGACGTAAACGATTGGATTCGGAAGTCCGGTGTATTTGACGCTGTTGTAGACTTTGACCATGTACTGCGATCTACTGAAGATGGTAGTCGACTGAAGGTAGAGTTTGACTCTGGAGACCACTTGCACCCTAACGTTGCAGCGTTCGAAGCAATGGCAGCTGCCTTTCCACTGGACATTTTCGAGAGATTCGAATCATAGATTAATACTCCAAATAGAAAGCTACTCTGTAGCATCGACCGTTTTTCATCGGTCGCTATGTTATCTCCCTTTGGCCTCCCAGCTGACGTTGAAACCAAAGACAAAGAATGAAACATCGAGACCATAGACTGGGGTACTAGGACATAAAAGAAGTATCAACCTAGACTACAATACTGATCAAGGCGAACACAAGGTTCGTTGTGTCGCTGACACCGATAACAACACTGCTGTGTGCTCAGATCTGCGCCTGAAACTTAAGAGAAGCTGACACATAGGTTATCGTATATTGCTCCCATTCATTCAACCTTTATAAAAAAAGCTTAAAGAGGATAGCTATAGTGATCGACCTAGAATATCAAAACTCTCTAACTCCAATGAGTTGTCTACATGGAATGCAGCCTCGAGATCCGCTCCCTTTTCACCACCTTCCCAAGGTCCATATAGGATATTAATACACTGGTCTTCAAATGCCCGAGACTGAGCTTGAGCAAATGGGGTGGGGAAGTCAAATGAAACTACTCCAGAGTTTGTCTCATTGTGACCAAGTTGTTCCTCCGAGCTTGAGGTCGCAACAGCGCTTACCGTGTTGTGAGTTCGAGGCGGTCTGTTAAGTCGCTGGGCAATCGACACGTCGAGGTACTGGAAGAATAAGTCTAACACGTTGTTGTTAATTCTCCAGTACTTTTGGATCTCTTGCAGGCCAAGGAGACACATCTGTGCACGGCTTTCGGCAATGCGCCCTGACACGTCGTCACTTCGTCTTATGCTGATGGTATGAATACAAAGTGCGGCAAACAAGCTTGTGATCCTACCAGTCGGTTAGTAAGTAGATGTATCTTCCGAAAGGCCTTGGGAATCGGCCTTACGAATGCATTTGTCCATAACGGAGCGTGCCTTGCGTAAGCATATCCTCGGCGATTCTGCTGATCTTCGAAGCGGCCGTGACTGCGATGTGCCCAGTATCATCACTATGATCTTGCTTTACAAACTTATTCCGATATATGAGGATTCGCACATGGCTTCTTGATTGTTAGCTTTGGCTATTCTTTTGGTTTAAGCGCCCCTACTTATATGCCATATGTAGAAGATGGCCCCATACCGAAGCGGTTCCGTCCTCGATGCCACGATTCATGTTTTTTGGGAGACTTTCTTTCCATTTCTGGAGCGCATCGTCCACTTTCCGTAGTTGTTCGGGTGTAGAAGTCCTCTTACCGGGAGCGAAATGTAGATCAATAACTTGGCCGACTGCTATCCGTCAGATAACTGTTCGCTTCCTGACATGGTACTTGAATTTTTTCAGATTCTTACGTATTACCATCAATTTTACCATATTAATGGCGTATGTGACGTGTTCTAGCTGGCAAGATCCAAAAGGGGACCCTTCCAGTGCATCAACTTCGGATTCTAGGTCCGATGAGCTTAGCGGCTCAACATCGCAGTCATCGTCTCTGATCCTGCTAGGAAGACCCAAAGAGGCAGAAGCTTGACGTTCCCGGACCTACTTCAATTAGAAAGACAGCATTTTTGAAGGCAACATGGGCTTACATAGATAGACCACCAGATTCGTCTTCTGATGCGTGCTTTTTGAGGGTCTCTCGTCGCAAATCTCGTTCTTGACAACCGTTAGCTCTGAACTCTCGATCACTGCCTCGACGTATTGCGACTGACGACCTATGCAACCCGTACGACTCTGCTATTCCAATTACAACGCCCAACCAATATCGAACATCTCGAACATCGGAAGAACCTCCTCTCCAGAAACTTAAGAGAAACAAAGACTGGATGAGCGTGATCTGATCCTTCTCCATATCGGCATGGAAAAGGAGCCTGGCTCGTGTGTAGAGCAGCGACTTGGCTTCCGCCCTGTCGCTGAATCCCATGGTGGTGATGGTCGAATCATCACAATATGTTGCCGCATTGAAGAGCATTGACTGCAGCAATATATGCGAAACCTGGGATGCAGCGAGTTTCTGTGTGAATTCTACTCTGTCCAAGATTGGGAAACAGGGATGAAACCAAGTAAAGTAAGCCTGTAAGGCCGGAGTGCAGGCATGCAGGCTTGGCAGCGTAAGAGCACCCTCATCTCGTAGATAACGCCATGTCCCAGCGCCAAGGTGTTGGGTGTTGGCCGGAGGTTCCCTTTCAGGCAAAGGTTGGGAAGTCTGGTTTATAGGGAAAAGAAGTCGGGATTTTTGCTTGCTTTGACCATCCTGGGCGTCGTCGGGCTGTTCCCCGGAACCAGCTCCTCCTGGGACCAGTGTGAGAAAATTGGATTCGCCGAAAAACAAGGTTGGCCGGGCCGTAGAATTGGTCGATGGGGATGGGGTCCTGGCTGGTATTCTAGAGTCCGAGCTATTACCATGGCTTTGAGGGCTGCTAGTGATTGAAGTGATAGTTGTTGGGAGCGATGTTGGCTGAGGCAAAGACAACGAGGCTTCATCTCGTTCTTGTTCTTGTACGCTGGGACTTGACGAGTGTCCATACTGCCGTGCCCCACTCCTTCTTTTGTATCTGGCAAGTAATTGCGTGTCAGTTCACGCTTCAGGGGGGTGTCCCATGAGCCGCTAGGCAAAATACATAATCTGGAATGGGAGAAGAAAGGAAAGGCATGCTTACTTCCCCCGACGGGAGGGTAACACTTCACAGCTGATTCCTGCAGATTCGCAATTGGAACAGGGGTTAGGGTGAGTTTCTGTGACATTGCATCTAACCCTTCTAGCATTGCACTCGCGGCATGCACGCTTTGCCCTGACTCGTTTGTTGCCGCTCGCAGCTGGGGGACCATTAGTCGTACTTGACTGCGGTCCTTGACTTGATGGGGGCATGGCGATTGAGTTGCCGCAGATCCCAGCTCGGCATACAAAAGTACGTGCGTGCGTGCGCCACTGGCGTTTGTTTCGCCAGTCCAGTCCAGTCCTGCGACGTGCTGTGATGAGGCAGGCAATCAATCGGCATTATGATTCAAACAACACTGTTGGCGGCGGTTGAGCAAGATTTCCTGTAGTAAGTAGCCAAGAATTGAGCAGCCACCTATGCAATCAGTTTTTCTTCCTCCTTCATATAACCGAGACTCTGATCTTATTGGCAGACGATAAGGGTACAGCCCCACCTCAGAAGGTCTGACATAGGTTAAGTCGGCGATCAAAGTAACCGAAAAAGTCGGTGACTTAATAACCGAGCCAACAGTCCCGTCCTACGATGGTCGTTGATTTGATGCGACGCACGTCCAAACGAGGACCGTGGACAAATGCGCCACTGATAGCTAGTAAGGGAAATTTTAGTGGTAAATCTTCTCGTTGCCACTACTATATCTCAGCCGTGTGCGGCATCACGACTGTAAACTGCTCTTTCAAGATTTAAACTTGATTATACAAATAAGTCTAATACAACATGTTACGATCAGCTTTCAATTGTACCAAATATTCGAGCCGGCCTGTGCTTATATCCCCAGGACGCTCCCTCGCCGTAAATCAACATCATGCCTTCTCAACAACGCGATCAAAGCAACTTATGGGGATGGCTGGCTTCAGCGATAATCAGCTCATGGTGAGAGATGCCATTAGCCAAGTCTGTTCCGAGTTCCCCAATGCCTACTGGCAGGAATGCGATCAAAACGGGACGGACCCTAAGGATTTCCACGCAGCACTTGCAAAAGGCGGTTGGCTAGGCGTTGCACTTCCCGAGAGTCTGGGTGGCTCTGGCCTAGGCATCTCTGAGGCTACCTTGATGATGCAAACTATTGCTGAATCTGGAGCGGGTATGGCTGGTGCACAATCTATCCATGCCAATGTTTATGCCACTCAACCCCTCGCTAGGTTCGGTTCAGAGGAGCAACTGAATACGGTGCCTCAAATAGTCTCTGGAGACTTGCGTGTTTGCTTTGGTGTCACAGAGCCTAATGCTGGTCTGAATACACTAGGCCTAGCAACCACTGCTAAGAAGACTTCAGATGGCTACAGTGTAACAGGTCAGAAGATCTGGATTACCTGTGCTCAAGTTGCCTCCAAGATGATCTTGCTGGCTCGAACTACACCATTGGAGGAAGTCAAGAAGCCAAGCGAGGGTTTGTCCTTATTCTATATCGACCTTGATCGGAGCCAGCCAGGCCACCTTGACCTACGCAAGATTAAGAAGATGGGTAGTCGCGCTGTCGATGCAAATGAAGTCTTTTTTGATAATTATCAAGTCCCTAAAAGCTCGCTTATCGGAGAAGAGGGCAAGGGATTTAAGATGATTCTTCATGGTATGAATGCTGAGCGTTGCCTTTTAGCCGGCGAAGCACTTGGCCTTGGTTATGCAGCCCTTAAGAAAGCTACCAACTATGCCCGTGAAAGAGTCGTCTTCAAGCGTCCTATTGGTACGAATCAGAGCATTGCGCATCCGTTGGCTGATGCATTTATGAAGCTTGAAGCTGCAAAGCTAATAACATATCATGCCGCTCGGCTTTACGATACAAGCCAAACAGAATCTGTCGAACAAGACGAAATTGGTGCCGCGGCAAACAGCGCCAAATATCTAGCTGCTGAAGCGGCTTTTACTGCTTGCGAGAGAGCGATCCTAACACACGGTGGTATGGGTTATGCAATGGAATATGATGTCGAAAGGTGGTTCCGCGAGGCTCTCATCCCGAGGATTGCACCTGTTAGCAGGGAGATGATTTTGAACTTTATTAGTGAAAAGGTCCTGTCATTACCTAGAAGCTACTAAGTATATGTTGTCGTTTCAGCGTCACTCAGTCTTATGACAATAGCTGAAAGATGCCATATCGGTTTTCATTTGTTAATCTCATCTGGAAACCAATCATGCGGATCTTGCTGCCCGTCGCTCGCGCAGCCGGCCGGGAGCGTCTTGGTTCTAGAATAGAAGAAATTTCAACGCTGTGCCCAGAAGCCCCAGTATTTTCTTTTCATACTGGTCCTTGCGCCGCGCAATCCCCAGGTGGTTAATAGAGGTTGTTCGTGGCAAGAAAAGCTAGAAATACTTGAGATACTTGGAGCGATTCAGTGTATCATTTATATGAAATCAGATCTAATGCGTACGTACAGCGTCGTATTCCTATCGGATTCAACTAGTTTCACTTCAGCCCAGCCATGCTGCTTATTTCTTGCTCTGCAGTTTATGATAACCAAGCTCTGCGCGTGCTTTACCAAGTGTAAACCCGCTAGCAATCATCTCCCTAATGCGCTCTTCGCTTTTATCAATCCAGGATGCAATCTCTGCCACCTCGCGAGCCCGACTTCGCGGGACTATAACCACGCCATTGGCGTCTGCGACAACGATATCTCGAGGGTCAACATGCACTCCGCCGATCCCAACTGGCTCGTTGACTCCTGCTACCTCCATCCTATCCTTGGCAGTTCTCATCCAGCGTCCAGCGGTAAACATGGGATAGGCATCGGTGATGGCACGATTCACATCTCGGCACACGCCGTCAATAACAGTCCCAGCGATCCCTCGGATACCGGCGTACTGTGTCATGATATCACCCCAGACCGTGCAATCTGTGCGACCGCCATTGTCGATAACTATAACATCGCCTGCAGCGACGTCGTCGATCCAATCACCAACACCTTTCGGCGGGCCTGTACTTGAAGCTGGCACATAGCGTACAGTAAAGGCTGGCCCAACGGTGACCTTTTCGTAATTGGATAAGGGCATGATGTTCAACGCCTGCCCTGGGATACCCAGCTTGTCAAGGGCATCAGAAACTGCAGGGGTATCTGTCGCGGCGAAGAGCGCAACCAATTCTTGGTCCTGGGCATCATTTTGCTCGAGGTTGTGCTTGGCATCAGATGGCGGCTGACCCATGGCCCCAGATACGGGGTGACCGTCTTGAATGGATTGAGTCATCAGAGTCTGGCGATAGTGAATGTTTGCGGCAACTCCAAGAAAAGAAAGAAAGAAAGAAAGAAAGAAAGAAAGAAAGAAGATACAAGAGACCAAGTCTTGCTGAGATATGAAATAGCCTGAGCGACAATAAAGTGTTTGGAGTGATACCGGGAGCGTTATGGCCGCGCACAAGAGGTCCTTACTACGTGTGCGGAGTACTTGTTGTCGGTGGGTGTAAACTACTTGTAGCTGCAAAATCCAGCCGGCCAGTTGCACACTTGACCATACGTACCATACCTAGTCGATATTACCAACAACCAGGGCGACAAGTTTCCCAGACACACCGCCTCAGCGGTGTATGGACAGGGCGGCTTATGCGATACAGCCGCATAAGTGCACTCATCTCTCACCTGCGTAGCGAGAATACGCATCAGGGACGACACCGCCAGTTGCGGTTGATGCACGGGAGAGCTACTACTAATGCATGTCGCTCTATTTATGGAAGGGTGGCGCAGAAAATACCACATAATGCCAAAACGGAGATAACAACAGCCGCTCGAGTAGTGAATGCCGATTAGCACACGTATACTGATTTCCATGTCGAAACCCGTTCTTCATCAACCAACGCAGGCCCAGTTAATAACCCGCCTGCAGCTTATTTGCATGCCTTAGTGGAGTTCTTATACCCTGCTGTGTTTTAAACGTGCATCCTTAGTGACACAGGGACAGGTCACTTTACCGATCTAGGAAAGATCTTGTCAGATCTTAGTCCCCGAGTCCCCGATTCCCCGTCACAACCAGGATCAGTGTGTCTTTCCAAGATTGATGGGGCGATTTGTTCTTGGCCAGACCTCCCCGATATGACGTATGACGCATCTTTGGCAGCGGAAAATCCTTACATTTGAACCACTATTTGGCATTCATTGTTCCAGATGTTACTCCAGAGCTGATAAATTGTGGTTATCCATACCCAAAAAGCGCCAGCGAATGCGAATACGAGATGCCTGTCAATGAGACAAGAATGAGGGAATTCACATGTTATTCATTTCCATTATGAGAGAATCACACATATGTAAGTTTGTGATAGAGGCGCTCAGGCTATACTAATCAAGGATGCCCTTGCATGGGGGTTGGTGGGGGAAGAGACATCAAGTGCGGATCGTGACCCTAAGGGCGGGTCATGTAGTAGTGGGCTCCGTAGCTCACATTCCAATTCCAGGTGACAGGGCCTTGAATCTTGTAGCCTAAATTGCTCTCCGTCGTGCCGGCCCAATGTCTCAGTCCGTCCATTATTCCCAAGACTTACCTTTCCAACTTGTGCTATTCGTCAATGAACGCGAGAGCAAGATAGATCTTGGCTGCAGGAGTTTCCAACCGCTTCCTTGGACTTCCGCTCTTCCAATCTTAGGCTTAAATTCGTGGTCCATCCTGTTATATCCACCTTGTGAGATGTCAATCTTGTCTGCTTGCAGTGGTTGAGCAGCCACCCACCTAATTGGATTGGAATATAGAATCAAGGCTTTACATGGCCGATTTAATTGACATCATGCTGAGCCTTGGTTTAGATAACGGAGCATGGATTGAGGGACAGTCGTGGTTCTCCGAAGGGCGTTTTATATCGTTATAATATAGTTTCAAGCATCACAATGGGGAAGCCCCATGCATGTGTTTACGATGTAGTAACTAGTAACCGACAGCTTCGTACCCCAGTTTAATCGCATTCACTAAAGTCATGATCTATATCACAGGTTCTTGTAGAATCCCCTTAATGCCCGTTCAGTGTCCCGTTAGTTATCCCATTGGCTAACCCGTTGGCTAGCCCGTTGGATTTACCATTGGCTAGCCCATTGGATTTACCGTTGGTTGCCCCCTTTGATACCACCAGAGCCTCCTTCACTTCAGTAAGGTCCTTCTGATGACTCTTAAGCACAGACAGAACATCCAGACTGGTCATGACCAGCTTAAAATTCCTCAGCCAGCCAACATCCTCGGGCTTCATTCTAAAAGCAGGAATCATAAGCTGAATCCCAGTTTCCTTGGAAGTCGCGATCAACTTAGAGAGAGCCTCATAAAACTTGGACTCATCAACTCGCCCACCTGGATTGCGAACCGGGAGACCAAGTGTGACTTTCAGGTCCGAAACCCCAAGCATGAGGGCGTTCACGCCGGGAACCCTTGCGATGGCATCAAGATTGTCGACTGCAACCTTTTGGTTTGGTTAGCCATGCCACAATTATAGTGAAACGGCAGCTCTTACTGTGCTCTCAATCTGGCAAATAACGGCAATATTCCTGTCAGCAATTGTCTCCGCCGTCCAGCCATCGGGCGCAATGTTTGTAATCCCGTCAAGCAAGGCAATTGGCGAAACCGATCGGCTTCCGCCGTTGTAGGCGTGCCGCACCTTGTTGACAGCTAACGCTGCCTGCTCAGGTGTATCAATTTGTGGAAAGACTATGCCAGCCGCACCTTGCGAAATCAGTCAGATCGGATGCCTGGTCTAATGGCCAGAGTGCTTACCTGCATCTAAAGCGTAGGCTAGCAAATCCGATTCAGGGCTGGGAATGCGAACAAGCGCACAGGTCTTGCCCTCGCTGGCAAAGTTGATCGTTTGTATAATGGAAACCAGATTCTCTGGGTTAGTTGCACTGTGAGACAGACAATCAGAAAGACGTGTTAGATAGGTTGGCTAAAGTGCCTCCACTTGGACAGCAGGCATGACTTACACATGCAGAGTGTCCACGAAAATAAAGTCAAACCCAAGCACAGCGATTGTTCGGGCCATCTGTGTGTGCGGAATCCCAAGCATGGCACCGAACAAATGTGGCGGCCCCTCACTCGATCCCTCATAGCCTTTCGCGCTGATTGCGGCATTCAGGTTTGAAGGCTGGAAGAGAGAATGGGCTCGGTAACGGTCCATGGCGAATGGTTGAAAGAAAATTCCAAACTGATGCTCTGTGCAATTTGTGTTTTGGGGGCCAGCATACATATATATATATATATATCTTTATATACGTGGACAAGGTTATGTCCTCAGTGTAATCTAAGGTGAAGAACATGTACATATTCATCGTTTAACTTTTCGATGCTCATAGGAGACATGGATTTGAGAGGCATGAGATACTCATAACATCACATGTGGGGTATGGATGTTTGAACAACGTAGGACTGACCGTCGCTATGGAAATTAGCGGTCCAGGTGTAGTGCGTTATGTGTGAGCCGCCCAAGGTTAGACTCCCTTTTCGCCCAGCCTTACTACCAGAAAGAGAAGTGACAAGTAGCCAGCTTTCCATTCAAAGCTCTGCGTCTGCCAATTTTGGACTTTTTGGTTCCCACCTAGCGCGACCCCCAAACTATATTCCGCGGATTACGACTAAGATGACCTTTAGATCGGTTACATATTTCTTGGCAGAGAATCTTGTATCTGACTTCCTCCCATGTCCTTCAACTACACTCCATTGGGTGTACATTTAGGGAAGGCCTCAAAGGCCTCCATGTCGATACATGAAGCGGGACGGGACATGATCACTTGCCGACCCGCAGGTTTGAATCTGCCTTTCCCATGCCAACTACTGTTGAATATTTACTTCCGTGGCGTAGTGAGAGTTGGATATCCCAAATCAAATATGGGGACCGATGTGGTCAACACGGCAGTGATTGTGCTAAAGGCGGTTAGAGAGACTTCCACTTCGGATGGACCCAATCAGCGACTGCTACGACAAAAAGGCTCTTCTGATAGGCGTCAAAGGCAATGCATGATTGCGCAATTTGATGAACAAGACAACGCAAGTAAGACAAAATGGCTGTAGTTCTTCTCTGGCAGGCTGGCTGAGTATTCCCATGTAACGTACTGTACGGTACCCATTAGGGTATGTACGATAGGCTATAGACTACTGTAGGTGAGTGGGGCCACTGTCGATTTGGTGCACGTACAGCACTTGCTTTACTGCCACCCTGAAACTAACGAACGGGAGAGCTATTTCCCGTGCCGTGCCATGCATCTTATCACAAACACGGGTCAGGTCTTTTAGATCCTTGCCGTTTGTGGATAAGAGCCAGGAGGCTGGGGCTGGGCGTGGAGGGTGATTGGAGCATGCGTGGTATCTCCGGGGCAGGACGGACACCTTGCATTCCAAGTCTTTACTAGTGCCACTCACTTGATTATCATATGAAACATACATCTTATTCCATGTGATAGATTGCCTTCGGTTAGGAATAATTGCCTCTTGGGGCCTGACGCGTCGTCCTCAGCTCTCCGATCCTTGCTTTCAGCTCGATAATCTCTGCCAAAAAGAGGCATCTATCACCGCCTTTCATCGATGTCAATCCGAAACGACAATAACAGTGCTGCTGCTCGGTTGCACCGCCCAACCACCAAGTGGAATGGTATTTTGTTTCTCTTTCTCGTTGCTCTCTGGAGTAACGTACGCAGTGGCGCAGCTCTATCAGTTTGACTTCCGTGACTTGAGTTTTCTGTTCTGTTCTGTTCTGTTCTGATCTATTCGATTTTCTTTTCCGACCAAGTTGTTAGGTCTCTGCCAACTTCGATCGCTAAGCGAAGATGGTCACACATGTAGCTGTGCTCGACGACTATCACGGTCTTGCATCTTCGCACTTTGCCAAATTGGACGCCTCGCAATATTCCATCCAGTATTTTCCAACAACATTGCGACCGTATAATCACCCGGCCACACTGCAAGCTGAGAAAGATGAATTGGTTCAAAGATTGGAGCCATTCGAAGTTATTGGTAAAGATGGCCGATCTCTTTTTGGCGACTGCTCTTACTGACGCACCGTGCCTAGCAACTATGAGAGAAAGAACGCCATTCCCTAAGGAGTTAATTGAGCGTCTTCCTCGACTCAAACTGCTTCTGAGTGGTGGTCGTCACAACAAGGCGATTGACACGGATGCTTGCCGGTCACGAGGTATCCCAATCACAGGCAGCGATGCAAAGATGGCCACTGTTTCTACTCTGGAACACGTAATCACCTTGATTCTCGCTGCTTGCCGTGACATTCCGCAGAACGATGCAGCTATCAAGGCTGGGGAATGGCAGACCAGCCTCGTCACTGGAGTTACTGGTAAAACTCTTGGTGTTGTCGGCCTTGGGCGGCTAGGCAGCTCTGTTGCTCGAATCATGAGTACAGCATTTGGGATGAAGATTCTCTGCTGGAGCTCTAATCTGACTCAGAGTATTGCTGACGAGCAAGCTAAAGCCCAGGGTTTGCCAGTTGACGGCCCAGACGGCGACAAGATGTTCAAATTTGTGAGTCGAGAAGAGCTGTTTTCTACCTCTGACATAGTAACTGTGCATCTGCTGTTATCAGACCGCACACGGGGTTTGATCACGTCAGAGGACTTATCAAAAATGAAGCCATCGTCATTTTTTATAAACACCTCCCGTGGACCATTGGTGGTTGAGGATGACTTGCTTGCAATCCTCAAGGCCGGGAGTATCAGAGGAGCTGCGCTAGACGTGTTCAACATAGAACCCTTACCGGCAGATAGTGAGTGGCGAGACACGAGTTGGGGCACTAAAGGCAAGAGTCGGGTGCTTCTGACACCACATATTGCGTATGTGGAAGAGAGCGTCATGAATGAATTCTATGAGCATCAGGTCGCGGAATTAGGCAGGTGGTCGAGGGGAGAGGCGTTGAGCAATACTATGTATTGATGGTTATGGGTACATTAATTGAAACACAAAAATTCAATTGAACTTCATGCCAATATACTGTCGGGAAGTGTCAAAAAAAACATGGTGTTGCTTTTGATGTGTTGCTAGATATCTTGTAGAGATAATGATATGGTTTAAGCGAAACTTTCATACCAATTGACTGCTATCCGGACGTGGCCAAAATATACATATGGGTCAGCTAGTTTATTCGCGTTTATTCCAAATTCTCAAGCCAGGTTGAAATCTCTACGTTGCTCGATGGGGGATATCTGACCTTGGGCAGTGCGAGACTGTGCCTTTGAGAATCATAAGTGCCTATATTTCGCTTCGGTGAATCTGGTTAATCTCATATAGAGGCAGGCAGGCATGGGTGCGATTAGATCCTACTCTTGGGGGAGGACAGGAAGATACAGGAATCTAAAGTCATGAAGATTTTCTCTGTAAAGAGTGGCGGGCCATCCCGGACCTATTGTTTAAACAATATTATTCTGAATGGTACAGCATGAGAACCAGTCGCCGAACTAGCTACGAGAAGAGGGATCAAGGTCGAGGAGTAAGATGATTGTTAGCTGAAGATCAGCTAAAGAGGTGATGATGGAAGACAACAAGGGGGCTAGCATATAGCCTTGACATATTTCACCCCATGATTCATGTCCTATCCATTCTTGAGTGCAGCGTGTGTCGTTTGACCAATGAGATGCTGAAAAGTGCCAGTACAGCCCAGCAAACCATCATCAACCATACAATTCTGAAGGATTCCATAAACGAGGCCATGACACCATGCCACCAACCTTCTGGAAGATGCTTTAGCTCTTCTAGCCCGTCCAGAATACGTTGAATCTCCTCGGGTCCTCCCGGTTTGGCTCCAAAGATGTCCCATAGCATCTCTTTTAGATTGCTCTGATAGGCTGCAGATGCCATGGTTATACCAAGTGTACCGCCTACGCTTCTAGCCAAAACTGCAATGGATGTTAGTGTCATGAAAGCCGAACGTCTGTCCGGTGGTGGTGGATGATGGTCGGTACTTACAAATAGCTGATGTGACAAGGGCTTGCTGCGAGTGATCGACTGCAGCGAGACATGAAACAGTGGCCGTGGTTAACACCGTGCTGAAACCCCCACCAACAAAGAACAAGGCGATGGAGGTCAGGTATTTCGGGCTGTTTTCGTCTTGGAAAGTAAATAAGACAGTACCGACAATCAAGACCACGGCACCCAATACCCCAAATGGTCTGTACTTTCCGGTCCATGCCATGACGTATCCAGTGCCAAGAGCACCAATCGACCCACCCAATGGCGATGGCAGAAACTTGAGGCCAGCGGTTGTAGTAGAGTCGCCGAGTACCTGAAGGTAGAGGGGCACGTAGAACGTAGTCGCCATAAGAAGCATGGAGATGAAAAGACTGGCGCTGCAAGCAGAGAGGACTGTGCGATCCTGGAGAAGTACCACAGGTATAATAGGCTGTTTCGCCTTCCCTTCCCACCAGAGAAAGCCGGCAAAGCAAAGTATCGAAAGGGGGATAGTGGTAAGCGGTAGAGGATGTATCCATGGTATCGTGTTACCGCCCGTGTTCAGACCGAGAAGTAGCAGTATTAAGAATGAACATGTGAAGAAGACTCCGAGGAAGTCAATACGTGCAAGGTATGACTTATCGGACTGCTTGGGCGGTACCTTGACCAGTACCCCTATAATTGGGATAAGAAGCAATGAGGGCGGTACTTGTACCAGGAATGCAAGCCTCCAACCGACATCGGTACGGTCATGGAATAATCCGCCGATAACAGCTCCAAGCATGGCACCGGCGCCATACCACAAATTTGCAATACCTTGCATGATGCCTCGCTTGCGCAGTGGTGTGAGATCGGAGGTCAGGAAAGTAGCGATGCTAATCAGTCCACCTCCACCAACTCCTGCAATAATACGCCCGATAATCATAGAATAATGATTTGTAGACAGGCCACAGGCCAAGTTTCCCATAGCAAACAAAAGGTTGCTGAGAACAAGGCCAAGGCGTCGTCCGAATATATCCGTCAGTCGACCGGCGATAGGTTGAGTAGCCGCGTTCGAGATGAGGTAGGCTGTGGCTAGCCACGAGAGCAGACTAAGCGAGTTGAATTCGCTAGCGATGGGAGCTGAGAGAGTCGCGATGACTGTCGAGTCTAATGCTCCCAGAAAGATGCCAAACCACGCGGTGGCCATGATTAATATCAATCGTCCAAGTGGCGGTTCTTCGACGATGACAGTTCTCTCTTCATCCTGCTGTTTTGCGAAAAAGTCGCCGCTTGTACAATTCGGGTGCGAGTCAGAGTCTGATTCCGAGTCCGAGCCGTTCAAGAGTGGTGTTGTCTCGGTAGGGAAGTCAAAAGCCTGGGCTTCCTCCATCTCGGCTTCAATACGTGCCATGATGTTTCTCTGTGTCGCTCTGCAGCCAAATTGCTTGATCGGATCAAAAGTGTACTACCGCTGATATAATTGGTATGTTTGAGGACTGCAAGTTGATGATTTGGGCGGATGAGCTTTATAGCACCGAGTCATTCCATCTGATATCAAGGCTCATATAAAAATTGGGTGGTGACGCTGGAAGTTGGGGTGATGGCCCTGATCATTGACTGAGTACATACATGTCGCACAGCACAACCCTGGCATAACTTTTGCTCAGTGATAAGACCCATTAGCGGGGTAGATGGGCCTCCAAGTGCCGATCGTGTGGTGTGGGAAAAGAGCACAAATGGCGTGATAGCACATCGAGATTCTCGCTCAGTGCGTGAGAGGACCTTGGTTCCGAGCGGGAGTTGATAGTGACTAGGCTGGGCTGAGCTGAGCTGAGCTGAGATGTTGAGATGTTAACCAGATTGTAGGGCTTGGTTGGCTGTTCAACCCCTGCAATGTCCTCGACGCGATCCTGGCCTAGTCTTTTACGAGCCGCTGTGGATACGGCGGCTGGGTCACCAAGGAGGCGGGCAATATTTCGTTGGAGACCAGGATTCTTTCTACCCGTCCTTCCAACTGACATGAATGGGTGATACTCGAGAGAACAAAAGTGCCGAAAGTCATGTAACATCATATCGTTGGATAAGGGTGTGGAGGAATAGGTAGGGAACCCTTGGGGCCTCAACTAGATTTACCGATCTACGGGCCAACCTAGCTGCCAGTTTGGCAGCTGATGGGCGGCCGATCCCAACATTCAGAACAAAAAAAAGGTCCTATTGGCTCGGCTGACACGCACTCTGGAATCCCGACACGGCACAAAAGATCTTGAACTGGGATACTCTTTTGGGGAGACTACGAAATGATTCACCCTAGCCTCTTCTTGCGATAGGTGGTGTCTGGATGATGTACAGGTGTCCAAGCGCTGAGTCCAGGGTCAGTGTGGGAAGAGACAACAATAATCAGCGGACATCGCACCTCGCAGCAGCCTAGGAGAAATCCTGTACCAAAACAAAATAAGACGTACTGGGAAAAGATACTTGGTATGAAGAATCATCTATAAATGGCAGTGGTAACTACCGACATGTCCATCACATGTAACCAAATTCATCACTGATGGCTCAAACATTCATCCGGGTGGCTGGCTGTTTGCCCACTTATCCCGCATTGCGGGGGAATAATTCAACTATAGGGTAGTAGTCATCCATGTCTAAAAACACCACGGTAGTCAAGGGGCCAGTGTCTATGTCACAGACAAAAGCTACGCAGTATATATATATATATATGCCTTTAGCATAGGTAATTAAAGGCTAAAAAACTAAAAAAAACAGGCTATTTTCCTCGCTGATACCATTGTGTAAAAACATAAAATCAATCTTGAAGCTTAGTTGATGGCAGTCCATTACCCAACTTTTACCTGTGCATTTACAGAACATACTCCTGCAAGTTTCAGGCGTGCTGCAGCCCGAAGATGCCGAGGGTGGTGACCCATAATCACAAGGTCCACAAATCTGCAACTAAGCGCATTATTGGGAGGCTCGCGACAATCAGGCAGTGAGGCCTTCTGGCTGGATGTATCTCTTGACAAAAGTAACAAGGGATCTACCGGCATTAGCTCAATACGGTATGTCAGCCTCGCTATACTACCCAAAGCGTACTTATTTGCAAGACAATGTGTCGACTGAGACAAGAGGTGGGCGGGGGAAAGATTCCGCGTCCGTTCGGTCCGCTAAAGCCCCTCTTACGAATGTCAGCTTGCATTATGGCAATGAATCTTTTATGGGCGATTGGTATGCTTGCTGAGTTATATCCCTTGCATGAAAAAAGAATCCGCTGTGTGTTCTTAACTAAATTAATAACGAGAGGAAGGTTTAATAAGATATCCGGAGAGAGATTAGTATAGGTTATATATTATTTTAGTTTACCCGGTGGGTTTCAAAG